>JABASF010000906.1:0-29335 GCA_019776145.1 Harlomillsia oculata
TTTCTTTTCTGCACTGAAATGTAACTTCTTGCGACCAATTCCCCCGGAATCCATTTTCCTTTATGGATAACTTCTTTCGCTTTGGGTTCCGTCAAACGAATTAATTCCAGATCTTCTGTGATGCGTTCTTCCAAGTCAACCGGTGAAAGCAGTTCCCCTGAAGATTCCAGGGCTATCAATCGAGCTTCTTCCGTCACATTCCTCGTAGTTTGATCAGTGTCTCCGTTTCCTTTCAAACAACGCTAGTTATAAAATAAGTCATCCCTTAAGAAATTAATTTTATAAATAAATGGTACTATATATAATAATTAATAAAAGATATGTAAAATATAGCGTACCTGAGACTTCTCACAAACTACTCCATTCAAGATCGAAGAAGTTACAAAAACTACGGTTAGGAGGAGCATTATTGTTATTGCGTATATATATTAATATAAATGATATGATAATCAATATCTCAAATAATGTGCAGCAATGTTTGTCTACTTATTTTTGACACGACAAGCTGTACATCAATGCCCGATCACGTCCGGCAGCTCCTTCAACTCTATGCAAAGCGGGGCACTTATTTTTTTACGATACTAAAAACGTCGAAGGATGATGAACCGTTTTCTTCACATGGTTCATTGTACATAATAACGTTTGAATGGCAGAATGGGTTCAGCGTGTTCTTTACTAATTAGCACTACGCACTTACAGTTTTAATACTTGTCTGACCACTGACCAGTGACCACCTAACCATGTCATATTTACACGCAATACATACTTAAGGTTATCTCGGACTCTGTGTCACTGTCAGCGTCAGTCAACCCGTTTATTGTCTCTTCATCTTGATTCTGTCAAAAACTTTCTACTTGCTTGTTTCCGTTAGCTTACCCTTGATATTTTGATAACAAAATCTATCCTTTTCAAAACATGCGAAAACGTTAAATGAGATTACACAAAAAAGTTTGAAGGTTGAGTCTCTAAACATGATTGTTTATTAAAGAGCATTGAAAAACATTTTTTGAAGAAATAACGACTTTTTAATGTTCCATGATAATTACTCCGTTGGGAACCACTTCTACACCAAAATTAGTTTTGAGGACTTCCGACAATCGTTCAGGATGGTAACGTTTTTTGAAGACCAAAATAGCAGACAACAAGGCAGGGAATTTGGTCACAGATTTAAGCGGACCGTATTCGCTCTCGTCTATCATTTTAATTTCGCGATCAGTAACTTCCGTTGCGATGAGCTCTCCAGGAATCCAGTCTGGGGTTGGTTCGTCATCCGGAATGATTGGAACGAACCCCGCCAAATGCTTTCGTTTCACGTCCGTCTTCAAAGGATATCGGTCGTCTGAAATCAACTGAATTGAGCGGAATCCAAAGAGTCCTTTACGATCCCCTTGAGACTTGCTGAACATTTTCAAACGTAACTGTGCCTCTGCCTGTTTGACAAGTAACCGTTGTTGTTACATAGTGTGAAACTTGCAATGCACTACATAGACTACATTGAGATTATGAAATTAGAATAATCAAAAATTACCGAGTGATAGCTGTTGAATAAAACGATAATCAAAAAATATATTGATGCACTAATCATTGGAAAATTGTACTGCTTCATTTTGCGAAACTTTAGAATATTTTTTTTTGTAGTTTTCGTATCGTTTCGGCCCGCTTGAAAATGAACGACCAGACAATAATGTTTTCCGCGGAATGAGCAAAGGTGAACTAGAAGTACGGCATGAAGTCTTGCTCAGTTTTGTTGACATAAAAGGGGACTTGTTAGGTCGTTAGGTGACATAACGAAAGGGTACTTTCTTACATTTGTGCGGTCACAGAAGTAGTCATGTGAGCATATCAGTGCATATTGCAGGACCGCGTCTACTTTATTCGTGTATCCTCATGTAATCAGCACAAAAAATTCCTTTTCTGATTGCAGGATGATGTGATGTAGCAAATCTTATGTCGAAGTCAGTAATGCCAGTAAGCAAAGGAAGTAAAAGCGATATGTTGTCCAAAATAAAATCTTTTCATCTCATCATCGTCATCGTCATCATCTAACACTAGTTAATAGTTACACCATTGCACCTTCACTCCACGACTCCACTAAGACTTTGAGATTAGACATTGTCGTGTTAGTGTATACGGTCCTTTGCTCCTTTTGATTCGTTTCCGATGTTGATTGCAATTGCAGCGAGTGAGTGCTAGTTCCGAAGACAAAACCAGACCAGCATGACGAACATGCCACACATTGACCTATCAATTATGCGAACAGCTATATAATGTTATCCCCACTTCCCCACAGACACAGAACACCGAGGAAATCGACAACGGAAATCATATTATAGCTACTCAAGTTACATTACAACAATAATAGCAAAAAATGCGCATTTCTACTGCACGTCCATATCCATATATACTCACAGTAGTCACATCCTATGGATTGGAAACCTGCTCATTTCCTGCGTTCAGTACAAAGTACAAATCATTTGACCCAACTGTAAATTGGTGCTATAAAATCATGTTTTCTTCAATAATGGAAATTGATTACACGACATTTTGAGAGTGTATTGTATAATAATTGCAGGGTGCTTTGCTTTGCTAAGTGTGGTCGTCAATGCACCCTGGTGTAATATGTATCCATTTATGGAATCAAAAACACTAAACTATACAAATTGGAAATTCGAATAGATAGGTGACGACGACGATTGACGATCGATGACCTACATTTCGCGCTGCACACTTTCAAAACATTGTTTCTGACCGTAATGGTTTGTCGTGTTGACTTATTCGTGTCTATTTTGAATGATAAAGATACATCTGGAATAAACCAGCTTGATTAAGCATTGCTTGTTTTCCATATCCAAACCACATTTGTGTGTAAATTTATGGGCAGTAGAGGAGTGAAAATGTTTCTTGCATATTCCATATCGACTACGACTACGCTCATCCTGAATTCACGGGAAACCTCAACCAACGCAAAAACACAAAGACCAACGACTAAACTCATTTCCTTTTAGTTTCATTCCAAAGTCAAAGCACAAACACAGTATAATAAAGAATACGATGCGTGAAAGCATCAGTAGTACGACTTAGTTTGTTTATTAATTTCCGTCAGGGAGTTGCATTTCAAAATTTCAAAATGGAATGTATCCTTTACTTCATTTTATCCACCGTATTTGTAGCATTAGCAGACGCAACAGGTTTCGTTTCATTTGCTATTAATAATCTTACTGTCACACTCATCAAATCATTCAATTTTGCATGGATTGTTGCAGAAACTCGTAGTGTACAAAAACATCCAGTCAAGTACGTTCGTTCTGGTGACAATGAACCATATGAGGGTGCAGTTCTGACATGTCTAGGGGACAGCCCTGGCCCTGACGGAACAGCCACGTTGCAATGGTACAAACTTTATTGGCCTAGTTTGAAAATGATCATTGTGAATTGTAACCAAAGTACTTAATTACGCGAATATAGGTACAAAAACAATAGTCAAAATTCATTATCATCAACATGGAAAGAGCAATCAAGCAGTCATGACGGTCTCGATGAGATCGATGAAAAGGAGTGTGGGCTACACTGTAAAATCACTAAAAATATTACAGTTGTAAACAACAATAATGTACTTATTAGCAGTTTAACCTACTCTCGAGTCCTTAAAAAGGATTTTGGCCAGTATGTCTGCAGCAAATCCTATCGTAATGGAACTCAAGTGCATTACAAATACTATTTATGGGGTAAGCTAAGCCATAAATCGTAAATACGATACTTTAACAATCTTGAAATATACCTATTTATAGGCATATAAATTAATATAATAAATAGAGACGATGGACGTTTTCCGACCCAAACAACATCCCACAAAAGATGATCCGACGCCTAATATAATTGCTTACGAGGGATACGTATTTGACCTATTCTGTAATTTCATCGGATTGAGGGATGACACTAAAATAGTCTGGCTCAAAGGTTAACTTTAACTTTAACAGTTCGTTGGCGTACGTAATATTTGTGTTTGACGAATGAATAAATGAATGTACAGACGGTGAGGACATTACTGCGGATTTGAAGAATAAGAAGGGGAACTTCTCTTCTGCTGTCAACCTGACGAATGACCTGAGCTCTTTCAAATTGAAGGCACATAAAGATATGCGAGGGATGTATACCTGCAAAATCGAAAATACGACGTATGACATAGAAGTCGATGATACTGCTAGATACCCAATCGAGTACTCGTTTCCAGTGCGAATTAAAGGTTAATTAACTCATTAACTTTTTGTGTCTTTGTATACTATTACACCTATAATTTAATAATAATTAATGATTTCATAATGGTACGTTTGTTTATTTTAGGAGGATGGTCTGAAACTTTGTTGACACCGTCGATCATTTTAATTGGCGAAGTGATACTTTTAGCTGCCATCACAATCGTAACATCAAAAGGTGGAGATAATGTTAGCTCTGAGGATTCTGATGATGAAGATGACAACATGATGGATAAAAAGTCAACGCTTCATGGGTTTGTCTCGTTAGTTTTGTCACTTTATTTTAACAAATGCATGCTTTAATACAATGATTCATTTTTAGTTTTATCCTTGTTTTGTTATTTTCATTTAAGCAGAAAGATAAAACCAGAAGAAATTACGACAAGACTTTAGTAAGGAAAGACTGTGCACATGGAGAGAAATGAGAATGATTCGTGGTATGACGTCACGAGTCACGAGAGTGAGTTATAAAATTACTATCAGTGTTTCGTTTCAGCAAGTCAATTTCAAGTGAATAAACAATTTGACAAAATGACATTTTGCATGATGTCCATACGAAACGAACGATGACTGTCGCAATCTCGCTATGCGTTAATATTATTAATTTATTGATATTTAAAACTTTAAAAGCATAGTAAACTAGACTTGAAGGTCTCTTCCATAAGATCGCCTTAGTTTGACAGCCCTTCCATCATCGGAAACAGTGAAGATCCAATAATGTTTGTTGATGCATTGAGTCTCACAGTCGCCCCATCCAGTTTGAAAGTGATATGTCGCCGGGGAGGTCACTTGGTACGAAATGACATTTTGTGTTCCAAGGGCTCCGTTGGGCTCAGAAATAATTCCGTACCTAGTTCTCAACATGGATTTGAGGAACACAGGATTGTAAGGTTTGTTGAATTGCATCAAAGACAATTGTTGGTGGGTGACGTCGGGGTGATGACCTCTTAATGGTCCATATTCACTCCCATTCACACGCTCAACGTCATACTCCGTGGCATAGGACACGAGCACTTCACCTGGTGTCCAGCGTCCTTGATGAATCACATTTCGCACTTCTGGGTAACGGGCACGAATCAGGATAAGATCCTTTGCAATTTTGTCCACAAGGCCTGGTGGTGGAAGAGCCCAATTGTCAACTTCCAATGCAATTTGTTCTGCTTCGTTCGTTGTCTGTCTCAATGACTGGGTCAGCCCATCTTTTGTCGTCACGTAAATAAGCCCCTTTGATATCCCATTGATAATACCAAATCATTAAAATTATATAACCCTTATCAAATATATATATGAAACGATTTCAAAATAACCTTACGTCTGCGTCACTCAAATGCACTAACCACAAGGTCAATATGAAACAAGCAAGAGAACGCATTTTTGCCACAATGGTGGAACTAATACTAACTTGCCAAAACCCTTATTCTGGTTATTTTATTAGCTGGACCGAGCTGGACCATGGTCATGAATCGAAATAGTTTTTTATAGACATTTGTTCATGTATTGAATAATTTGAACAGGTTCCTTTGCTTTTCATTCCAACGCCTCTCAAACGAGCATGAGAATTACATGCTGCTGCGCAGTCCTCCGAATTTGGTAATAGGTGTGCACTGGTAACCATAATCCAAATTACTAATTTAACCTTGACTAAAACCGTCCAACGATACAAAAAAATGAAATCGTCTTGCTCTCGGCTTTGAACATCTTTCGTTTTAGCTTTACATTTCATTTATTCACTCATCATTGCGTAACAATAATTATTAAACTGTTGAGACAGCAAAGGATATAATATAGGTACGAGAAGAATTGCTAACAAAAACGTTTGTAACAGACATGGTCCAACAAAAGTACTTGGTCAAACGTAAAGTGCTAAAAATGATAACTGAATTAAGCTTTACTGTCTTGAGGTAAAGGTGACCCATAATCCTTTTCCAGCTTCACAGTGAGAGTTTCTCTGGAAGGAGCAACGGTGAATTCCCAATAGTGCTTGGAAATGCAACCAGTAGGGCCTTCACAAGAGTCCCAGCCTTTGGTGAACTTGTAGGTGACATAAGTAGGAGCAGTGACATGGTAGTCGATGTTATTTCCGTCACCCGTGATGATGTTAGCCTCTGCATCTCGAATATCAAAGTCCTCATTGAGCTTCTCTGCCAGTTTGGCAGGATGGTAAGGACGAGCGAAAACAAGCTTGTATGATACGGGGAACGAGCTACTAATCTTCTCAGCAGATTTGAGTGGTCCATATTCACTTTGATTGAGTGTACGTACCATTTGTGGAGTGATACCTGAAACGTAGAGTTCTCCAGCGGCCCATTTCGGTCGGTGGGTCACGTCACTTACTTCGGGGTACAGGTCACGAATGGCTTTTAACTGCTCTGTCATTTGACTCAGCAATTTTGGAGGTGGTAACAATTTGTTGGAATATTCAATTGCCATTTGTTCTGCTTCTTTTGCCCCCCACTTGTATTAGCAGGGAATACAATTTGAAAATCTCAAAATGAACGAACAAAGAATGATGAATGATGATAGAAAAGTAAATAAAAAGGAATTCAACTTACAGAAAGCTGAGGAGCCAAAGACACAACAAGGAAACTGCTGAGCGTGATGAAAACACTTTTCATATTGATTATTGAGTAATCGTAATCGCAATGAAATGAGTAATGTATTGGAATTTTGGATTGACTTTACTGGATTGAGATGAGATGAGAAGGTAAGCGTTCGTGATTGTGCTTGCCTTCCCCTTGAACCCTTCCGAATTTATAGGCGCTGAGCTGATGGTACTTACAGAAAATGTGGACCATTAGGTAAAAGTGACAAGTGTGCCGGTGCCATGTCATGTAATTTCTGTTGTTTGTGTAAGTAATGAAGGCTTCCAAAAGTCTGTTTTCATTTTTTGAACAGGGCAACGGCCTCGCCTCATCAATTGCAAATTATCGTGTGCTGTCCTCGTCGACGTCGTCTGCTTATGCTTTTTGCTTTGCACATTTTTTGCAGTATATTGACAAGTGCAAAATTAAACTTGAAACCAGTGGAAAGTTGGAGTTGCCGACAACGACAACACGTTGATGCGATTTACATCATTTGACTGCCTAATAATCCTGTTTCTTTTGTGAGTAAGTGAAAACTTTTCTTCTGGGCTTGTACTAAAGTACAGTAATTCCTTTGTGTTTGCCTTAGTAATGAGAGCAATGAGGCGTCACTGGCACACGTTTACATTGCTGCAGATTCAGAATTCAGATTGCATTTGTACTCTCAAGCTGCTCTCACTTTCTAGTCAATCCTATGCAAACACACCCGCAACCTCTCATTTGCATGAGACACTACAACACTACATGATTATGTGATCACTGATCAATGATCAATTCAAACGATCAAGTCATAACAACTTGCCTTGCCCATACAGTCCCATTAAGTTACGTTATCGTCGACCAATTCAATGCATTCAATTCTCTTCAACATACGTTATTCTAGAATGATTTACAATTTATTTATCTTTTGTAATGTTAACAACATTTAAAATTAGTTATATAAAACTCATGTTATATCATCAACTTATTAACTTAAAGTCAAACAAAAATAAAAAGTCAGTTTAGATTTAACATTAAATAAGTATTACTTTTCGTGGTATGTACTTTCGTACTTTATGACCTGTGTATGTAACTAAATTACTGTAACTGCAACTGTAACGCTGTAACATAGACTATGTACACTTATACACTACACATTTATTGCTTGTCATAGGCACACTATCGTACAGATGTCCGAAAAATCCGCAACACAACCTAACATTATTACTTAATACATTTCTGTTGCCTGTTCATGAAAACAAAAAGCAGCACCGGATTACATATATAATTTCAAAAACCAAACTCTCACCAATCATCATAATAATAGTTTTATGCAGTTGCATCAGGCATAGCGACAGAAGACTTACTACTATTATCTACGTCCTTGTTGACATCCCCATTGTTGTCCTCGGAATCCATTGATGTCTGCTTAGTCTTGAGTTCGACGTAGAAAAAGCTGAAGAAACCCAAAATGGCGAAGGAAATTACAATGATTACTTGAGCAAGCAAACCCAAAAATGTCGAGTAGAAGAAACCAGCCGCAGATGCAGCGGATTGTGTAAATTTGAATATGGCAAACGCTGCTGCAGATTTATCTGCGTAAACGCTTCCGAAAACTGCAAACAGTTGTGTTTGGAAGCAAGCATCACCAAATCCTGAGAACATCAAATAACATTATTAATAAATAGTTTTATAGCAAATAGGAAATTATTAAAAATTGGCGAATGAAACGGACCGAGTAAGACAGCACAAAGAATTCCGAGCCAGGCAATAGGTGGGTTGAAATAAGAAACTTCGTCACTCGTGGCAATCGAAGCTCCGTTAGGCAAGTTCAAATAAATGAGAATGTAACAAGTTACATGTGTCACTAATCCCAGAAACACAATCGGACTTCGACCTGTGGGCGTATCAACAAATTCATATGTAATCAATTAAATATTTATTGCGCATCGTAACGTTGCAAGGTTGTAAGTTGTAACCTTTCTTTGATGTAGCTGATCCCAACAAGCCGAAGATGGTTCCTCCAACCACTTCTCCTACACCGATGAAGATGCCAACAAGTCCGACTAATCGTTTAGCATCCACTCCAAATTTGGCAGTATTTCCAATGGATGTTGAGAATACCCCGAACAAGAAACACTGTCCGAGACCGGTGTACACTGAAGTCACAGACAGCAAAAGCATGTACTTGGTAACCGACAAGTTCAAAGCTTCTTTCAAGGCTGCGACTGCTGTTTGTAAAACAGATTTTTTCGGTTCTTCCGGTCTCTTCTCCGAGGAAGTTTCAAGTTGCTGTCGTTTTTCCGACATTGCCATATCGGAAGCAGAATCCTTTGAAGCGTCCATGGAATCATTTTTATCTTCTGCGTCACTTTCTCCCTTTCTGCAATACCGTTTTCACGCTTTCACTCAAAACTGCTACTAACATTTTTTGTCATCGTAATAACAGTAATAAGTAGTAAATAATTTAATATTTGAAATATACGTCAAATTCTTGAGAAACAGTATACAAAGCACGCCGACTGAGGAAACAACAGTCAACACGATGAAAACGAAAACTCGCGTGTCCGAGTCAATTTCTTCTTTTCCATGAAATTGATAAAAAACGAAAAGATTTCCAAAAAAGAGGCTGTCATAAAACATACACGTGCCAGATATAGTCACATATACTGTAAATAGAATAATTTGGTGGAACGTCGAATGCGATTATGTAACTAATCAAATACCTGCACGAATTAATTGCCCAGAAGACACCTGAATTCCTGGAAATGGTTTTGGAAGTGGAACCAAGAGTCAAGAAGTTGCCCTGTGCCGTCCACAGTACAGCGGCAGCTACTCCAAGCAACAAGGAAGAAAGGTAAAGAAACCATGTTTGTGGGGAAATGAAACCCGCGATGTAAATAACGTAGAAAGCCGCAGAAGCAGCCATTCCCCATTTGGCACTGAAAACCGCCACAACTGATGGGGCCAGCCATGAACTCAGGGCAAACATTGCATAAATGATGCATGCTGAAACATAACCATTTCCAGAAAATGATGGATCCGCTTTTCGAGCTGAGCTTAGTACGGTTTCCTATTCATTTAATAACAACAACAAGCATGACAATTTATTTGCTTAAAATTGATTCCAGGAAATTATATAATCCAGGACCGGAAAACTTACTGCAATTTGACTGGTTGTTTGGAAAGCTGTGAAAAGGAGCATGAAGCAAACGCTAACCCCAAGAATTTGAATGAACTTCCCATCCTTGAAGACTTCATGCTTGCTCAGAAACTTGGGCAGCATGGTAGCAACTTAAGACTCCTGTACAGTCAGTGCCAGTTGATCTTCATTCAAAGTATGTCAAAAATTCAGCACACGAGTCACAAATCAATTAATACTGGTTGGTAATTAGTATTACACTATTTTTCTTAACTTGTTCGCTTTGAAATGGAAAAAAAACATGTGAAATGTAATTACTAAACGGGAAAACAAACAAATCTATTAAATATAGCAAAACTAATATATGGAACATTCATGCACTCTAAAAAAAGATAACTTGATTAAGGTGAGTAAACAGACTTGCACTTGGTGGAACACGAGACTAATTCAACTTTGCAAGTAAGAACATTGATGAAGACGACCGACAGGCAGAGGAGCGGTCAAGTGGCTCTTGACTCTCAAATCAAATTGTGTGCAGCTAGAAAACAACTAACAACTTTCCAATTTCAATTCGCGTCAGTGAGTGTGTCGAAGATGCAAGTGGACATGGACAAAGGTAAGAAGAAAGAAGATGTAGGGGAGATGAGCTTTGCTAAAGTGAATAAGAGCTTCATCATGGACAGGTGGATGAACGGTGAACATTGGCATTGCTTATGCTGCATGCTTGCAGTTGCAATCATACGAATCCACCTTGTGAAGTGGTCGTGGTCACACATTACTTTAGAGATAAAGACGATGACGATGATGCTGATGCGACGCGTTCTCATCTCACAGTCCGCAGTCGTCATGTTTTTACTGATAAGCCGTCTTTGTCTTCTGTGCATTCAGATTTCCGATTCTGAAGGAGAAGAAGGTAAAATTCCACAATGATACCAAGTTAAAGTCTCATTGCATTGACGTGCATTCAAAAACTATAAATTGACAATGTTCACAAAAGTGACTTGTATACTTGTATACCGCGTTGTTTTGTACAATGAAAATTCTTTCCTTCTTTCAAATCAACATTGAAGATGCACACGGCATTTCCCCGACTGATTGACATTTCTTGTCTTCAAGTGGAGAATGCACGTGCAGGTATGCATATAATAAAGCACTGTTAAACCACCAACCAGCCTTATGTTATTTTGTTGCATTTCGTCGAAATGAAACGTTTCTCCGGCATCTTTCTACGTTCTCTAATAGAACTTTTGATTTCATTTATTCAAACTACTAATAAAACTAAGGATACATAAAGTTATAACTTTACTTACCACCCTTACCACCAAAACTATCGAATAGGTAGTAGTAGTGTAGTAGGTAGTATAATCATAATATAGTACACTTACTTTGTACTCTGTAGAAAATGAGATGAAACATTCTAACTTGGAGGAGCACATTCATTATTGTTACGTTTTTACGTGTGGGAGTGTGTGCTTTGAATGCGTAATTGAAGCATTAAACACTGTTGTAATTTTACGGAGTGCGTCCTCTTTACAACATTTCGTATCTTGACGAATGCCTACGCTAAATAGTGTTGAATTCTCGAAACTGACACCATAAAGTCTTCATATGAACATTATTGTCTTTTATGTTCGTTCCCTCGTTACTCGTTACTATACAATGGACAGTTTTTTGCACAATACGTTTTCGTTCAAGCTGCACCTATATATTTTTACGTGTCATACAACTTTCTACCAGGAAATTGCATACATAAGAACTGCATAAAACGAGACAGTGAAGCGAAGGCAAGAACAAAATAGACGAACTAACTATAAATCCTTGATGTTTTCGTTTTGAAAAAGAGTAGCAAATAACTCTGGCCGAAGCACAAGGCTCGGCAAATAATAATAAATGGTTAGCAATTGAATGAACGATGCACCACTCTTGACATCACTTCAGAGTATTAAACAGGATACAGCAGACAGACAAGTAGATAGATTGACAAAAAGATGCAAAATTGAATTACACTCACCTAGAAAAGACTGCAGTTGATGCTTTGTGGCTTAAGACTCAAGAGTCAAGAAATGCTGACGCCAAGTGCGATTATTAGTGCCGTAGATAATGTTGAATGAACAGGTTGAGTGGACAGTGCATGTGCCACTTGTCGTCTGATGGACACTCGCCGTTCCTCTAGTTGACAAAGTGCCGATTGCCGGTGACTTGTTTGCTCCACTGGAGTGAAGTTGAACGATGTCAAACATACTACAGTACTTTTCTGCCTTTAGTAGTTCATTTTGCTATTTGAGTAATCCTCGATTTCCTAATGTAAATGCCTATCTTCATTTAGTAGAACCTTGTCTATAGGAATTGCCATATGATAGCAATTGAAGCTCGTTACTATACTATTACAAGCTGTGCAGCGAGTTGATGACACCGCCTCAGCGCCTTTCCGGTTTATCTTGCAAGCATCAAATCCAAATCTCAAATGCTATAGAATAAGAGTCGCGTCTTGGTTCATCAACTCTTCATGAAAGAGGATTCAGAAGAAGGCACAAGTGGACAAGCGCATACCTTCCAATGAATGATGAATAGTTCAGTTTGTCACTTGTCATTTTGTCCCATAAAGTATGTCTTATATGCTTCTGCAGTGAGCCTTCTCCTAATTGGATTTAACTTCAAAAGTCAAGGCAAAGCATACAATTCGTGCTATAAAGTACAAAATATTATATGTATTTTGTTATCTAAATGTGGTATATACAACTCCGCGACGTCTGTAACACTTTGGTGTTGTCGGTCAAACACACACGCGCGGCTTCATCCTCCTTCTAAAATCAAAATCCATTCATTGTTCATCTGTCCGATGAAGTGAATGAGAATTGAGAATACGACCATTGATTCCAAAAGTAATCATGAAATTATACGTACACAATACTAAAGTGAAAGGAAGGCATGTCATTTTAATGAGAATGAGTCGTTCGTGATTGTAATGACTTTTGGCATAATACATGTAATCCAAGTGACATTGTCTACATTGTACAGAATGCCGTGTAGTTCAGAATTCAGAATCATATTTGTCAAACTATATGTTTCATGTTGTTTCATTTGCATACAATGTAAATTCAATTTAATATTCACCTTTTCACACCCATATTCAATTACGATACATTTCCACATTGGAAATCGAAAGATCAAATTGAATGATTTCAATTTATATGCACTCCAAAAAATTCATGTGAGAATTGATATTTTAGGGTGCATATAAATGCATAACATGTTGCATTGAGGAATGGAAATGAGGAATCAATATTAGGAGTCGTACTTGACTACCGGTTTGTTGTGGCTACCTTTTTGCATCATCGCCATCGCGCATTCACAGTCACGGTCATAAAACAAGCATCAGGTAGAAAAACAAGAACAATCATCCGAAACTCAAAGTTGAAGTAACTAATCTTCAGTTTTCAAGCACAAAAAAATTCAATAAAAAGTAGCCTTTAATTATTGAAATAATAGTTCCGAAAAATATAATAATGGTACCATAAAATGAAACAAAAACACTCTTTATCCGTTGACAATACCAATAAAACTTCATTAATAATTTAACAAAAATATAAGCGTAAAAATATTTTGTTTTTTTAGGAGTCCAACCTAAGCCTAAATTCAATTCATAACGATTTGGTATCCGATTTTTTGAGACTGTCAAGATACCAACTTGTCCAACGACTGAAATCCGTGAATCACTGCTTTGGTTCCATCCTCACGTATAGGTAATGTTTGAAACTTGGAAACATTGTCCATAAATGTTTATTTTGTTGGCTGTAAAAATCTTTATTCTTGGCTCTCGATTTGATTCAAAGGGTTCGAGAAGATGAGACATACACCAGTGATGAAGTGAGAAATATGCTCTGCGACCTTCAAGAAATGGTTCATACTGAAGTAGAGACCGAGTTGAGTGATTGTGTACACACAAATGTACTGTTAGTGCATCAATTACTCACTCAAGCTGAGGAATGGCATTTAACACTGTCTGCCAACATTTCAGAGCTGGAAAATCGGTGAATTTTACCTCTTTTCAGCTCATTTAATGTAAATTATGTAATGTAATTACAAGAAGACATTATGATAAATGAGATAAAAATGGGATCTTATAGAGAGAAATTGAACGCAGTGAAACAGTACGACGAGAATCTACGAAAAGAGCCGGAACGCATGTCAGTGTCTGTGACCCGAGGGAAAGATAATATCCCTTTTGAAGATATGAACGTCGCGTCGGCTCTTAAAAAAGAAGTCATACGACTCACGGCCGAGAATGACATTTTACGAAGCAGAATCTCCTTAATTGAGACCAAGGTGAGTCAACAGCCAACAGATTACTAGAGTAATTAATATGATGTACACTCGACACTCATTCCATGTCTCTGATAGATTGAAGTAGAACATGACGACAAGAGTCCGAGCAAGATGAAATCATCAGAGGACCTTGTGATGGAATTGTCGCAAGCTCATGAGCAAATCGAATGGTTGCAATCTTCCTTAAACGCAAAGGAAGCAGCAGATAATGACCAGATCACGAGCATACATTCCACAGTGGACAAAATTACACATGAGCTGAGTCTGAGCCGACAAGCTGCTGCGACGGAATCCGAGGAGTTACGTCAACAATTGGAAAATCGGGAAAGTAAACTCCGACAAGTGCAATCCAATTTACTCCTTGCTGAGAAAGAACTTGAAAAGAAGTTTCAAGCAACTGGCGCATACGCTAATATGAAAAAAATGCTGGTCCAAAAAAATAATCAGATTCGTACACTCAGAACTAAATTAGTAGCACTTGGAGCTGAGCACAACGATCAAGTTGACGACGTCGACGGTTCCAATTTAATTAACGAAGACGAAGAAACTTAATTTATACTACTTGACAACTTGATTGTCATAATAATAAATTTGTGCTTATAAAAGAACTTTCTTTTCATGATTTTCTGAAGGGTTAAATTGTCGGTATTAAATATCAAGATTTTTTTGCTGACTTGCATAATAAATGAAATGCAAAAATACCAACCTGATTTGTTTTGACATTGTCAGTCCTACAAATTGCGAATTGTAGTAGTAGTAAGTAGGAATTTGTTTCCTTTTATGTAATTTGCATAAAACGACAATAGAAAGAATGGAGGCAGTCGTACCAGTTCCAAACGGCTTCTTCAGTTTCAGTTTCCTCAATTATTGATGTAGTAATACTTTCCGTCAACAACATTGTTGGAGAGTGAGCAAGTCTGCCACGGCTGTGAAACTGACCAGACCAGGCTTCACTTTCAAGTTTCAATTGACTAAGGTGTATAGTGTCAAATGCCTCTCATTGTCTTTCAAAAATTCGGATATGGAATCGGTGTCCATTAGAATTTGTGCACCTGCTTGCAGGAGCCGCTAAAAGACGATGCGATGCCAATGTCAAATTCCATTCTCAGGAGATAGGTGCAATCTATAGTCATTTACCTGAACAACAATGGAATTTGTGTGCAGAGTCGGTATGCAAAAAAACAGATTCTGATTTCTGAAGTCGAAAAAAATGCGAAATCGTGAGACTCCTTGCTAATCTGATTTGAACAATATTATCTTTTTTTGAGATTGGAAGTTGAAACGATTGAAACCTGTAACAAAAAACTGAGCTGATGAGATTTTGCAAATAGAGAATTTCGATTCGAGGACTGTTATTTCTTACGATTGTGCATACTGTTATGCCGTAAGCAATTCCTGGACACGTTTAGGTTTCTTATGCCTGAAGTTTGCATTTCATTCATCATTCTGTGCTGCGAACGGACTATGAAGATCGCCACGTGATGGTCAATGCCATAGCATCGGGATCACAATCGGAATCAAGATCTTGAGAGATTAACAGGACATGAAGAGCAAAAATGATGGTGTTTTGTTTAGCCAAAGGCTATGTGAATGGAAAACAAGGAACAACGACGTACACGGGTGGTCCACTGTCCACTTTACGTTGACCACCAACCACTTTGAAACTTTGAATCCTTAACATGTACAGACGTGTAGATTATGATTATGCGAAAAGAAGTCACTTTGCTTTGCTAAAGAACTTAAGAGACATTATCTACTAACTGCTTCTTCAGTTACTGCTGCTATAGCTTTCAGGTACCGCTTGTTCAATTCAAGTGTGTTTCAGCCTTCGAGCAATGGCTATTTTGTTTGCTTTGGGTGAAGCTTGGAGCAGAAAGCACAATGCCTATAGCCTATAGGATTACTAATGACTAATGACAAACTCATTTGAATAAACCAAATCTATCATTTGAGTTCAGATTTAGAAGCGGGAATCAACATTGTGTGTGAGGTTAAAATCCGAGCAGAATGTATGCGTAATAGTAATTAAAGAACATCCTAATTTACTGATTAGCATTGACTAGCTTAAAGAAAGTCAATGAGTAAAAGAACAAATGGACCGGCAAGTAACAAGATTCGACGACTGACTGTAACTCACGGTCTGCAAGTTAGTTGCCGACCAGGCAGGTTGGTTTTGGTTGCTGATGCCGTCGGCTGAATCTTGAATCGCTAATGAGCAAAAATGCCTTCATTTTTGGCAACCGAACAAGTCGACGTGTCCAGAACACCAAAATCCAAGCTCACATCACGGCATGTTGAGACTGAGACGACGGCTCTAATGACAAGTTATAATGACATTATTTGCACAGACACGACTGAATAGCAATTCACACTCTGGACTGACTTGAGTTTTCTTGTTCACTGGACCAGAACACAGGACAATAACCGTCTCCTCTTCTGATGAAGTGAATGCAAAATTACATGACGATGACCATTGCAGAGCATTGCACGTTCGGCAAAGATGAGATGAGGCAGCTGGGTATTTTTATCGGCTTGTTGCGTATTACCCCCATGAAGTTCCAAAATGTGATTTTCCATTGAGAAGATCGTGTCCAAAAATCTGCCAATCAGCCTCCACGCTGCGTTCAACTATCATTCTTATTATTTATTACTGCTATTGTTCCTAATAATCGTGTTTTTATGCCGTGTTTCTCTTTTGAAGTTTTCTTTGGGTGGACGTGGACGGTAGAAAAGGAAACTGAAAGTGAGTTGGAAAGCGGAGTCGAAACTTCTCGGCCGATGGTCTTGTGATGCGCTTGAATTGTTTCATGTTGAGGGTTTACCAGCTCCTTGTATTGAATTCGCATTGTTTACTTAATGTTGTAAAAACCCGAGTGAGCTCACAAAACTCAGAACCCTTACCCATGGAATAGGATAGGAACAGGTGAAGAAGACTTCAGAACACGCAGAAACATCCGCTCCTCCGCTCGCTTTGCTGCACTTGTATGTGTATCTTGAGCTTAATTGATTTGCAGTGGCAATGCTCTGCTGCGGAGGATGAAAAACGCACTACTTCAGCCTTCATCTTCAGTCAGCAACTTCTCTTCAAAGCAGAAACAGCAACAAAGAGGAGCAACCTGAGAAGGACTCTGCATAGTAGTATTTGCGTCTTGTCCTTGGAATACTTGTGTAGCATTGTGGAAGGAAACGGCGACTGGAGACAGTGACCACGACACGGCAGTTCAGTTTATTTCATCACTGTTTGCATGAGCAGTACGAACAAATAACTAAATACGTCTTCTTTACAGCAGCGAAGCGCTGTGGAAATTAAATGGATTATTGAAAGAGTGAGAACTGAGTCAACTCGCATGTGAACTGTCAGTTGAGCATGGTCAAGTCATCATGAGAAATCAAAGGACACTGATTTATGACTTTTTGGTGACATGGCAAAGTGCGTTCCTAATAGTTATTTGGTTCATCTTCGAGTGTGAGTCGGCCACTACTTCATTTGGAACAAGCACCAGTCTCAAGCATGTAAGCTAATAATAATGTTGTTCTTAGATTCTTATTATAATTTTAGAGCATCATTAGTTTAATAATACAGTATAATATAATTTGTACGCGACAATGCTGATTGTTTGACGTTTTCAGTATACAGTGTAATCTTTATCATTTATTGATTTGTTGTTACAATCTGACAATAGAATAGCATACAAGCATGTAGATGTAGATTTGGTCTTAATGAATTGTACAGATGCAAAAGACGGAACCCATAGTTAACAAAAAATGGGAAGAGTACGACCGGACACTTGCCCAGAAATGGGACAACAAAGACTATTTGGCAGCCATATTCGAGGATGAGCCGACGCGTCTGGAGTTCGTGCACTTGCTTAACGATGGACTGCCACAAGAGATAAAGGATGACCTTAAAGCTCTCAAGATCCGAAAGACAGTGGACGAAGGAGAGTTGTCACGAGTATTGTTCAACCCCGACATGGACACTTGGCTCGGAATGCTACCCGCTTGGGTCCGATTCAAGCACTTCATGTTCTCCAAGTTGGATACTTTTATCACCGCCCATCCGCACATCCTTAACAACACCCGCGTGTACCAAACCCGCCGAGGATGACTTGACATAACATCGTTTTGATCTCGTCACTGTCATCTGTACCAACTACTAATCCAACTTCTTTGTGTTGAACATAAAGAATTTATCTGCAGGGACTTTTTCTATGAAATAATGAAATCATGAAATGCATTTAACGACTTACACTCAAGCAAAATAATAAAAACACGATTTTAAAAAATATAGGATTGTCAGATTGTCTACATTTTTATTGCAATGAATTGTTGATGGACGAGTTGTGTTCCCGTGCGTATGGACATCCATTTCTCATCGTCTCAGTCTCAATGCCAGATGCATAATATATAATTCGTAATTCCATCGTAAAACATAGACTTTAAAGTGTAACTCGTCGAGTGAGTAGAGTTCTCCATCACTTTTTGTCGTGGAATCAGTTTAATTGGACATACAAAAGCTCTATTTATCTTTCATCGTAGCATGCTTAGAAGGACAAGTTACAGTCGTCTTGTCATGATAAGCTGTGGTTATCTCGTCATTTCGATCGTCAACGTGTCCGTGGGAAAATGTCAAATGTTGGGCTGAGTTGACTTGTTCAACCCGCTGTCAGTTTTTTTGTGACGAATGCGTTACGACACAGCGAGCATTGCCTCCTTTTCCTACTCCCAAACCCTAATGTTTTGTGTGACACTGTGAGTGAATAACCGAGCAGTAAATAATACTTTGACTGTTTTTATGAAACTAAAGACTAAAGACAAACAACATAAGAACCTCGATTTTTTGCACATCGCAATTCGCAAATATTTTTTAAGGAGCGGTGCCGTGCCTGTGATTGAGTGCCGGCGGAAGCACTACAAGATTACAGATAACACTCAAAATGTGCATTGAAGCGTTCAATTCAAGAGGGAAGCAGCAGGAAGGAACTGGCCGAAGAAGAATGCAAAATTTTGCAAAATGGGAAACAGCAAATGACAACAATCACGCAAAGTGGCAAGAATGCCCATAAAGCACAACAATGGAATTTGGAACTGGCTGCAGGCGTCTTGTTTCGTCATTTCCCTTAAAGCATAATCATAATTACGAGCATTTTATGACGATGAACAATTTCACCATGCCATGCCAAAGTCCCACCGCAACAGCACATGATTAAAGGCAAGCGGAGGAACAATAATGATGAGACATGGACATGAGAGTACATGTACAACGAAAATGCTGCTGTACTAGTGGATGATGATGATGACAATGATCATGGCAATGGCAATGCGTACAGGAAGAAAACGATCCCTCCCGGCATTTTTTGCACCTGTTGATTGCAATGATAAAGTGAGGGAGATACTATAGGCAGACAACGATGAGCAGATGACACGACAACGACAATGTGCAATGTTATCCATGGCTGGATCTCACTTTACTGTTTATTTTGGCATTGGCATTTTGGCTCGTTCATCTCTGTGAAATGACAGGACTGACAGGTTAACGAGCCACATGAGCAACAGGTGCAAAACTCTCATAATTAAAATCCTTATGAAGCGCATTTTTGTCCTTTGCAGGAAGGCAAGGCAGTCAGCCAAAAACCGGGTGCAAAAACAAACACAAAAAAATACTTTTCTATACGCTCCTCGAGTCAGCGGAGTAACTCAGCTTGAAAAGACTGGTTTTATTGTTCTCATTTCTCATCACTCTTCTTGCTATGCTCAACTTGCAAAAAATGTTATTGCATTGCTATTTCTTCAAACTTTGTCTTATATAAATAATGCTGTATATAGAATATAGCAAAAGCCTACGTTTAGTTGCGGATATGCATTTCTGAAGCCTTGTCTTATTTCATGTTCCCATGTTAAAAAGATTACAATTTTTCTAAAATCTTGGAAGGATCTGACAGCTGAGACTCAAAACTGTTAATGGTTAATTAAGTGTAATATCCTCTGCTCCTAAGATTATCTGATCAAATGATCATAATGACGACGACGTTGCGTTTGCGTTCTTGTAGTGTTACAACTTATAAGACTATATAACATAAGCTGGTTTATGTTTGCCGGACTTCCCACTTTTCACACCAGGAAGACAACTTGAGATCCTCCTGGTTTTTTCACACTTCAAGTAATATGCATTATTTTTTTGCGTTAATTAGAGTGGAATAATTGACGTCTCAACATTGTCAACGGAGAACAGCTAAAGTGCTCGCATTTCTTCCCTTTCTTCCCCGCACTCACAGAGTCTGAACGGAAAAACCTGTTTCTCCATGATGTCGAAAACTTACCATCGCTGTCGTTGATGAATTTGGAATTTTGTCTAAAAATTAATGTTAATACCAAATAGTAAGACTATTAAATAACTGAAATAATCAAAGCATGAGCTCGAATAATCTGTGCGGTTTCACCTTGTTTTAAAAGGAGTTCCATTCAAACTTTCTACTTCACACACTAGTCTTCGGAAGCAGTCGGAATTTTGGAAAAATGATGTCCAACCTCCAGGATTGTCATATTGATAGTGAGCCTGATTGAGACTTCGTCCTGTTCTTCGGTGATCTTCGTTGTTGACTTCAGGAACAAAGAAGCGGGTAAGGTAAAGAAAGAGCATCATGAACGCTGTCGGGTAGGCGAAAGCCCCGATACCTATCATGATTAAGGGCATGGCCACAGTATACGTGAAGTAGTACTCGGAGTCATCCGGGTCAAAACCAAGGGTCTCTAGCAATTGAGCATACGGAGTGTCTCGCAGAACCACAGCACTAGTATTTCCTTTGAACTCTGGTGAACGAACGAGAACCGGAAATGCGGCTTGGGCACAAGGAAAGTTAATTGCACAGGTCACGACTACCGCGACAAAAATGGATAGTAACCGGCTGCTTCGTGTGTTACAATTAAACTTCATCTTTCTAATCTGATCTGATCTGATCCGATCTGCTGTTATTTTCCCTCTTTGACCTTTTGCCAGGTAATGCTAAGAACTGACTGAGAAATCACTGGACGGTGACGAAAGATAACTGTTATACTTCACTTAAAGCATATAGTACACAGTGCTAAAATGTTAACCTACAAACTATAAAAGTATCTAATGAATGAAGCCGTTAAAAATTCCGAATCGAATTTTTGCCAACTTGGGTGTCCATTGTACGTGCACATTACAACATGCACATTAACTACATAAATTTGCATCCTTTTGACCTGCATTTATGTTTCATCCGTTAAATACCTACATCATCTTTCATTGCTGGCACCTCCATCCTCCATTCTTCTCCGGTGTAAAATCGTGCGAATTTTCGTGTACATGATCAAAATAAGAAAAACTATTAGTGAGAATTCTCCCGATAATCAGTGAGAATGCAGTAAAGAAAATTTAATGGCAATTTGCAATAGAATTTAGTTTTTCATTGATCAATTGATCAATTATTTGGACTGAAGTATAAATAAAATATAAATAATAACTAAAATAAATATAGGCCAAAGAACTGGGAAGTGGGAGTTTACTGCAGAAAAATAATACAAACATTGCATTGCATTGTGGCTTTATGAAAATTGTGACGTAAATTAAGAGGAAAAAATGCATGCAAAAATATCAGTTTCGTGGAATTTAATTAGGTTTTATCTTTATCCTTACATGACAAAACAGGCTGCAGACAGTGGACATAGACATTATGCATGTTTGCCTTTTGAACAAAACAAGCACATACTTAGAGAATGTAAGTTAATCTCATATAATCTCATATAACAGCTTTTGTAATCGTTTACATAAAAATTTTCAATTATTTGATTGGTTTTGAACAGTTGTTAAAAATGCGAGCTGTCACCATTGCGCTGACATCATTGGTGAGCCTCATTTGCTTCTCGTGTCGAGTTTCGGAGAGTCGGGCTTTGTCAAATGAGTTGGCTTTGTGGGAACAGCCAATAACTTTTGAAGGACCCCAAAGATCCCCCGTGGTTGATGACAACAATTGGCGACAAAACGGCCATCGAAACCAAAGACGTTACTACAACAGGAACAGTCTTCGACAATCAGACGTGGGCAAGTACAATGGCAAAAACTGTGGGGATTCTTACTTCAACAATCGTTCCAGGATGTCGACTCAGGGTAAATTAAAAGCAGTTAACTGTCCTCCTAGGCCCAAGAGTTTCACAACGACATTTCGAAGACTCAATAATGCTATACGGTTTTACTAAGATTGGACTCGGAATCGGAATGTGAATGTTTAAAAATAAAGAAAATTGTATAAATGCGACAGCAGACATCAACAATATAATATGTGAATGAATCCATTACCAATTCAGTATGTTATTTAGATTTTGGAATATATTTTACAATGTTATTATAGTGCAATACTTATGTACAATAACTATTATTACAGTGCAATACTTATTTATGTACAATAATAATTAATAATGCATGTGAAAATTGATTACGGACGTCTTCATGCATGCATGAATACGATTGAGGTGGTTGTTGTTTGTTGTCTTCCGTTCCTAAATACTGTTTATATACAAAGTTCTTGGACTGTAAATGTATACATAATTTGTTGATTTCCAATCCGAAAATGTCAATGCTGGTTCGTCAAAAAGTTTCAAAAGGCAATAAAATACCAATTGTCAATTTGTCAAGTAACGCATATTTCTGAATCCAACGAAACGAAAACAGATACTACAACTACATTGACAATAATGACAAAAAATTAATTTTTGATGATACATTTAATAGTCCCCGTAAATCGCCTAAATGTATATGCTCTGCTCCCGCCTCCAAGGGAAATGACGTAACCTGGCTATTATTTGTTTAACTTTTTTTATCCTAATTCTCAGCAGTATTATCGTTTCAAATCTATTAAAAAGTGGGATGTGAAGTCTGTGTGCAGGAGAGTGTGTTAAGTGTTAATGAAAGCAAAATTGTTAAGTTTGGTAATTAATCATAAAATGATGCTTGTGCTTTATAAAGAAGTGATTTCATCATCAGAGTCATGTTCTTCTGGAGACGCCAACCCGACCATGTAATGCAGAGTTTTTCCACGGATCATGCTGTAAGTGTTATCGAAGCACATAGTGTCTGGAATTTAAATTTGATAGTTTGGTTAATTGAATTGGAGTCGGAATACTTAATAGAAGCTTGTGGATTATACATATATTATATATCGTTAATTGAGTTGATTTAGGTTGAAGTTTGCTTACAAATTCCACTTTTCATGCATGTGTAGGTTCCAGTTTGCATGGTTTCATGAGAGTTGACTTTCTCATGTGATACGATCTGTTCGTCACCATTGTACAAAGAAAATCCGATATCATAGTGATCCGTTTTGAACCGCCAACTGACAAGGAATTAGCAATAAGTGAATGTAGCTGTGTCTACAATTTAACATAAGTTCATCAAACGTTTAGTACCTCATGACAGTATTTGGATACTTCACTTCATACTCAATGTTCAGCTTTTCTCCAGCATCAACCGTGACGGCAATCAAATCCCCATCTGGGGAAGTGTTCAACTCTGCCGGATTGCTGCTGTCACCATTAGCTTCATTTGCATAGTGCTATCGTATTTACAACACAAGAGCATCATAAAGTACAAATGAATTTCTTAAGCTTCAGGTTGCTATTATAGTTTATTATTTTGCACTGACTTTAATGCTGCAGTTGTTCAAACCCCCGAAATGTTTTGGTAACTGATCCGCCGGAAGATTTTGTAATATAGCTTTCTTCCACTTGTTTGCATTGGAAGCAAAGATTTGCACTTTTGCAACGGTTCTCGGTGTCAGAAATGGTTTGATGAGTCCGTACAGCAAAACAAAAATGCGAGAAGCTGTTCAAAAAGTTCAAATGCGCCAAAACGCAATTATTCAACCATGTCATGAGCATCCATAACATAATCCTAATTCTAATTGACCTTTAAACATAATAGTTAATAATTCTACTTCTACAATAGAAGATAAATGTTTATAACAAATGATTCCGGAAAAACAGTAATAACTGATTCCGGTGAAATTAACTACAAAGCTACAGTACAATAAATGTTGTTAGATATATTTATGAGTTTACAATTAATGCAGTAAACGGTTTTGAGCGTTTCCGGATGATTCGCTTCAAAACGCCTGACTGCCTCCAAAATGGTGTCGACGGCTGCGTTCGCAAAAACAAAACATAACAAACGAAAATGAAATCCTCCGTTCCGAAAGACTAAAGGATCAATGAATTTTATGATCAGTAGATTACTAGCAACGGAAGTCAATTGACGGAACCCCAAATCCTTGACATCATAAATCCCAATGAACTGAGTCACTGGCTTAGAAGCCGTGGATTTTTGTTTCATGGCTTCGTCCACAAGCTCAAAAATACGGTCAACATGCCGAACGTAGTCAGGTTTGTTACCTGCCTCCACAGCTCCACGAATATCCCATTTTCCATAAGGAATTAAGACAACTGTGCCATTAATCATTCATAATTATCATAATAAAATAATAGTAAACAAAATTCATTGATGACTATACTAAAGACGGTGACTTAATTGACTCACTCGGACAGTTATCTTTATCATAGCCACAGATTTCAAAAGGGAAGTCGGCTGTCCAAGCTGGTGGGGTCCAGGAAAGCAAACTATCAACGTTGTGCTCAGTGCGCCATTCCAGATTCTATGGTACGTTACAATTTACAATACCAAAAGGTCAATGAGGTCAAAGAGGAGTTTTCATTGTTTAAAATTTTAAACTTTTAAATGATATTTTAACGCATTACTTTCCGTAGCATTTCTTCCGCTTGGTCCAAATTCAGTTCTCGAGCTATAAGACAATATTGATAAAGATAATGAGATAATGTACTTTTTGAAAATTGATGACAAGAGTCATAAACATATTAATTTTAAAAGAGCGTGAATGAGTTGTGAGAGTTGATGTTTATTGTTTACCCCTTAGCCAACGAACGAGAAACATATCAGAGTTCCGTTCTTCCGATAATCCCAAATCGCTCAAACGCCCACGAAACTGAAGTGTTTAAGAAATATTAATCTTAATCAAATCTTTCATATTTTAAATTTTACATTCTTAAACTTAAAAATTTCACCTGCTCAATAGCTTGCAATTCTTTTTCTGTTGGTGCAGCCATCTTAGTCTCAACTTCACCCAATAGCTCAATTTATTGAAGATATTAAAAAGTGATGGGAGGATTTCGTACTTTCAGTGCCTAGCAGGAGGACCTGATGAGGTTAGAATTGTGAAGACAACGATTTATGGAACAATGAACAAGCGACCTTCCAATGCAGGAGATTTTGTGTTGAGGAGGAGGAAGGATATTCGCAAATATGTAGACTGATGCATCCCCATACTTAAGTTAATTAAACGTTAAATCCACATTGCCATGCATTTCATTTCAGAGACCTTTTCATCAAGAGTTCTCGTTCACTTTCCCATATTTTTCCTCGACGTTTGGTAAAGCAAAAAAATGCAATGTAAAGGAAAATTACTGCCCATGCACGCACGCGATCGTATTTAAAACATTTTTTTAAAAACGCATATCATCATGAATCATGAATGACGCAATAATGTTCATCACTCCACAATACAGTCTGGAACGCAAAAAGTGCGAATCCAAACCTTTATACTCGTAGAGGGTCGTAGACAACCCTAAAACTAATGAGATTGGACAATTGGACTCAACACTCAACAAGTGTTCGCCTGCCTGTTGAGTGTACCTGTGTTTGTGCATGTTCATCTGAAATACTGATTGTAACGCTAAAAACAACCTTGCAAATTTTGCACGCATTTGCAGAAATATTTTCAACCTGAGAAATTATATAATTTAATAAACTCTTCTGGATAGTGTTACTACTACAACTATAATTTATATGTCAAAATCTCTTGCATGCATTAATTAAAGCTTGACTTCATGAATCTGGAGTCTGGACATCCTCATTTAAAAGCATTATTTTGTGTTAGTTATGAGGTTATGACGAAGCATTTTTATGTTTTAAGGTTTCACGGTGTGGCATTGTTTGTTGACGTGTGCTAAGTTAATTCATCAACGATCCGGTATTTGGTATATAGGCTTAATGTTTATTATTATAAATCTTCAAAGTGACACAAAATGTGGGTCAGCCATTTCTTTCTAGGCTATTTATATTGGATTTAAGTTTGGAGAGAAACTCACTAACTTACTATTAGTACTTGTTGGAGAAACTTATTGGAGATGTGAGAATGTTACACCAACCTATGGTCGCTTTAGTACATACAAAAATACAAAGAATGGATGGCTGGACAAGGAGGACAAGGACAGGTTGCATCTTGCACGTATGCCGGGGGACTTTGGCTTGGTGTTCTTTATTTGCATTTGAGATTGAGATAGATAAGCACGTGAGAAAGCCAGAACAGAACCTTCTTGAACATGAAACGAAAAATTCTAAACCATAATCACGCATTTTAGCTCAAAACACGAATTTAAAATTCTCTGGAGGCGAAGGAATTACACGGATTTGGCGTTTTCAGCTTGCCTCTTTTGCTTTTACAATCAAGTAATAACTATCGTTTAGAGTTATCCAATACGTAAATGTAAATAAGGGTTTTACTTGCACCATAATACAAGATCCAAATACTATCAATTGTAGATTATAGAATTTTCAAACCCATCCGATGAAGTCGCTGGCATAATGTTGCATAATGGAATCGTGTAATGAAATGCAGGATTTTGGGAGTAAGGATAAGGAAGATGAATAAACGGAACGGGAACCCGATACCCTCATGAACTCAAGAACTCACGAGTAACTAATTGTAACTATATAATACGAACCTCTTATTTGAGCTATGATGTCACCTAGTCATCACATCAGTGAGATTGACTAATGTAGTTAATTTCGACAGCTAAATAGTCTCGGAGGACACTAACCAACGAAAAGCATGAAGATGAATGATTGATTATATCAATTATAAATTATGCTCTTTTATTTATGAATGTCGAATGTCATATATTTTAATCTGGTCGCAACATTACAATTATGCGGTTTTTGGATTACATTCTGCCAGTGTCCTTCAAATACATAAAGACAAAGTATTTGCACCATGGATCTTTGCTTTTCATAGTGCACCCATACTGACTGATTGGCAATTGAGCCTGAGCCATTTGAGGTGGTTTATGCTGGCTAGTCCCAGGATTTTTGCTTCCGTGCTGCTTACACAAAGGTTTCTGCAGAGTGCCTCCAGGAGCTCCTGGTGAAAAGATTGGAAATTCAACACAATCCTTTTCACCTGACATTGGGGGTTTGGATGTGACCTTCGGTGTTGTTGACATGGCCGGGCGATACGTAGACGTGACAGGTCGCATTGTACTGCCTTTGTTTCCTGTGCTCACTCCGGTGATATGAATTCCTGGAAACTGTGAGTGCACGATGCATTCGTGGTCTTTTTCCGAGCACTTGTTAACGTTAAACTTCATGTGGTTGTGCACATTATTCATGGGCTTGTATTGCCCTTGCCCTGGTCGTTTTGGAGGTGCAGCCTAAATAAATAAATGAATTGATTATGGGGTTGAAGAATGAAAAAGAACTGGCATATTTTTGAAACTTTACGTTGACAAAAGCCAAGGCTAGGATGAATCCAAGAAGGGCGAGAGTCCCCTTTCCGGCCATTTGGTGAAAATTGAAACACACTTGCACTTGAAGTGAAGATGAACACTGACTGACTAGCCAATGTTGTATAAAAACCTTTATAAACCTGAGAACCGAGGTGTTATATTGACGAATGAATGAGCACTGCGCAGAGAGACTTGGTGATCAGTGACCACTAGCCAGTGGCCATGGCCATGACCACTGCCATTGAGATTAACCAGGATGGGATGACCATGTGCTTTGATCAATAGTAGTGGCCAAACGTGTTCTGTCACCTGTGACTTATTAGCATGCAAGATTGTAATACGGTTGATTGAACCTGAACTCAACCCAACTTGAATATGCAAAAGAAAGATAACGCAAAAGCAACGCAACATAACAATGCTCTTTTCCTAAAGATTCTCAGAAAAACTGCTTTTGCAGGTCAGGCTTTTTTGCAATAGTGTACAATTAAGCAGAACAGCCCACCATAAGGCAATTATTCATGCATCTTGCAAGAGAACATAGTGACTAATGATGACACGAGGTCACAAACCGGCCGGGTAGATTACATAGTAGAGTAGACATCGTGTCACAAAGCAGGCCTACTTACCTCATAAGACCCGACGGTGGCAATAATAATGGCATGTCTTTAATCATTTTGGTCTACTCTTCTCGCCTTCGTCACCCGTGACGTCATTTCATATCACGGGTTTCTCTAGGAAAGAACGAGTCAGTCTTTTCTCATCTCGTGTGAACAGTCGAATGACGCGACGAAGCACAAAAGAAACCAATGAAATCCAGATATACGCAGTCCATACCGGATATGAAAACCGAAAACATAGAAGCATTCTTTTCAGTTCTCCAATCACTTCTTCAATTCAAGCCGCATGACATGATACGATGACAAGTCTTGAATTTGATGGACATCTTGAGATTTTTTTATTTTCTCCACACAACGCAATTTCAATGTTGCATCACACCAGCAAAACTTGATGGGTTTGATGAAAGCCATTCAATCTGAAGAATATGTCATGTCAGTGATGTCAGGTCATCAGGGTTCAAGCTTAAAACCTGGGTTATTATATGCAGAGGATGAAAAATTATCTTCAATCTGCACTACTCACATTAATTCAGCTTGAAGCGAATTTTTCCACTATAGATCCATCATCCTGATTCGCTAAACAGTAAATTACTACAAAAGCTCGTTCTATATATTTTTTTAAATTATATGGTTCATTATAACATTAGCACTGCTACTACTACTACACTTTGCAATGCAGCTTGGTAAATGAGCTCGCTTTGTAATGTAAACATCCCAGTTCGGATTTGCAAAAATAAAATGAATGGCCTTTTTGACCTAACTTATGATTTGACTGACCCCAAGCTCTGATTTACCATTTACAACTACGACTATACGTCTTCGACTGCCAACAGCGTATACTGA
>JABASF010000907.1:0-29302 GCA_019776145.1 Harlomillsia oculata
AGAGAAATTGTTTTCTTCCTAGTGAGCTCTTATGATGTCAACTTTATAAGACTTTTCAAAGTTTTCATAACGTTGAGTGTCGTACAAAATATACGAAATGCACGCATTCCATCTGTGTTCTGTTTTTCCGAATTTTTACGATTCCCATGGCCTTTGTGAGGTCATGTCTTGTCATTGTCACACATTTTGCTTTCCTGTAAACTATTTTCAAGTAACGTAAAAAGTCAATGTTCATCGTTTCAACAATCGTGCGACTTGTTTTCCAAATTCTGCCTAATTATTAATATTATTAGTTATTCGGTTGTCATGATATTTTCGCTTGTGTAAGCAAAGTGTCGCCAGGTCTTGGATGTCATATGGGGTAACTATAGAAGAAAATATAATATAATAAGACCACGCACTCTTATAGGGAGAAAAGCGTGGTGTTTGATTGGATAGAAGCAATCAGAATGCTGGATAAATCAAGAAGACCACTGGACTCTCTCAGCTTTAGATTTTACTATTTTCAGTGTGGTTTTATGTGAGCGGAAAGGACGACCGCAGGAAGAGCTCCTCTTCAACGAATTCGAAAGTGGAGAAAAGCGGTTGTTGCTGTTTCTACTGTTCTGACATGAAGCTCTGCAGCAACGGTGGTTGGTTCTTCAGAACAGAATCTGTCAGGGGATGAAACCAGGCATGAAAGGTTTTATATGTATATTACGTTGTATAGTGCGTTTCTAGATTTATGCTGACAAAAACCCGGGTTAATGTTGATATAGTATAATCTACGTAGCAGTATAAGTATATTCATTCTGATTATAGTAGCACATGTACGTGAACATGACACATTTTAGTATAATAGCACTATAGTATACTAAAGAAAGGAAGCTCACGCCTTGTGTTTCAAACTGATGAGTTCATTTGCAATTTACACTTTACACTAAAGTGTAACATTAAAAGACAGGAGAAAGGTGTGTGGATGATGAGGCTTTGGTTTTCGGGGCTGTTGCTACTGAAAGGAGAAATGGACAGGAGGTGAAAAGTCTTTTCTGTCCGTATCACTTTGTGAGAACACGAGCTTCAGTGAAACTGGAAATGCTCAATGTGTGTGAATGACTAAGTACTACTAGTTTAACCAAAAAAGGAGAGGAAGAACGTCGAAAAACCCTTTCTCTGTGGCACTTCTCTTTTACACAATTGACACAGAAATTAATGGGATGGGGCGATGTGCCATAGTGTTATTTTGGAATGACCAGACTTGCCAATGAGCTTTTAGTGTGTCACCCATTTCCTCTCGTAATGAGAATCTCGAAAAGCTCAAAATGAAGGAGTGCGTAAAAGGGATTAAAGCTTTTGTGTTCTCCAACTCGAACCGAAGAATATAAAGTCAGTTGCCTGAGCTCTTCTCTCACTGTACCTTTTCACAGAAGAGGAAATTGATATAGAAACCCGAAATCAAGGAGATGATTGAATCAAATTACTATCTAAAAGTAATACTACTTTTACAAAAGCATTCGACTTCACTTCTGAAAACAGGGATTTTCTTGTACTAAATTTCGGATTGGAATTGGAATTTAGAGAAATGCTTCGTTTACGTGTGTTTTTCGTAGGACCGTGACTATAATTGTGAGAGTCGGGAGAGTAATCGACTACTGTACACTTTGTACTATTATTATATGTAAGTATAGTGTCAAAACGATAGCAAACTCCATATCACGAATGAAGCACTTGTGGATTTTAGAGGATAAGAGGGAAGATGTAAACGACGACGATGATGATGACAATTTCCGATTTTCAAATCCAGAAAGCAAATAGCAAAACAAAATTGTAAGTAGTGAGGTGTGTGACATGAGACATCGTATGCACTCCCCAAATCACACCATCATCCCATGATTTCTGGTGACAGACATCATCAAGTGGAAGCTGCACTTGGCAAAATCCACTTGAGCTCTTCCTTGCTTCTCTCCTCGGCACTCCGTCTGTTGATTCCGGGTTGTGTTGTGTTACCGCAAAAACAGAGAATTGACACACCAATATCCAAAGAATTTGGACGGCATTGCCTTTCCAATTCGCTCTTTATTGCATTTTGTCAACGAAGGATTTTCAACAGGAGCTGGGAAATTTATCATACGTGCTTTGCATTCCCAATGAGCTATGGAATTGCAATGGGATTTCTTTTTTTGGCAGGATGTGTGCAAAGGACTGGGTAAAATGTACGGAGACTTTTGGAAATGGATCAAATGAATGAATTGAATTTGGATTGTTTGTCGATACGTGTGTAATGCACATAACTACAACGACAATTCAAGGGAATGAATCTGAGTACACGAGTTGTCTTCATTGACTTTTCTTCCTTTTTCATTGTTTCATCTCATCGGCCTGAGGGATTTGTCTGTATCTTCGTTTTGAGAGACTGGGGCTAATGTTTCGGATCAATAACCATTTCCCAAACTGCTCGCAGGCTCTTCCTCAACAGTCAGTAAATCCCACAAGCTCAAGACGTAACTGAGAAAAGAGGTTTTTCTCGTTTACGAGATCGACAATCAGGCAAACAATCACTGTTCTTGATGACTTTGCAGCTTTACATTGCATTATCATTTGATACAAATGCAATGGATATGGACACAATGAGGCAAGAAGATTAGCTGATACCAGCCTTCCTCAAGGAGCATCTTTCAGATTGATTCCATTTGAACTGTTCTCATTGACCGCTGCCATTCCCAATCAGCTTCAAATTCTCATACAGTACGAAATGATGCTCTTAGTTTGAAAAATCGAGTGTGCCACTGACTTTCATAGCCAATTCAACTGCATCTTCCATTTACTACCAAAACTATACTTTTATTTGATTGGAATGTAGTCTTCCTTACTGAAGCACCTAAACCAGTGTGCTAGTACTGCGAAATTCACCTGTTGGTTGGTTTCGTAGGTTTTTGGATCCGAACGTGCTTTGCGTTACTGAACCAGTTTTCCTATCTAAGCCAATTCAACCGGCATATAAAATTAAATAATGGTGTCATTTGTCGTCGTATTTGACAACAAAAACTTCGTTTTTCACCTGTGCTCTCAGTAAAACACTTATCTTGATAAGCCAGTCGTTGTAAAAATGAAATCTTAAAGGGACCTTGAAATCGAAATTGTTCTATGTCTCATGTTTATGGAGGACAAACAACAAAAGACCACAAATGCGATACATGTATGATGGACAATCGCATTGTTTTCGTAGGAAGTAAAATACTAAATGCGAAGTTTTTGGTATAAACATGATAACATCGTTGCGTCGCTTATATATACATAACACAAATATAAAGGTACAAGGGTACGGAGTACTAAAGGGTTTTTATACGGCAAACGGGTCCGTTTTTCTTTGTCGTGATGATAATATGGATAGATCAGGATTGATGTACCTGGTTTTTTGACCGGACACCTGAAACGTAGATTGGATTGGACTCGTGTGGTCCGACCTTAATGAATGACCTGTAAATATAAGGATACAAACACACATGTTGCCAAAAACTTTCGTAGCCCACCACCATACATGAACATCTAGGAAAAAGGTTATTTGTTTGTTCAACTGCTAGTTCTGAAGGCACAGATCAATTTGCTAATGGACTGATTCCTTTGCACATTCCCCAAGTCACTTTCCCACTGGACGTTTGCTTTTGGGAGCGAAGGCACACCGAGAAATAGAGAATGAAGGAGGAAAATGAAAGAAAACTTGTAAGTTGGTCTCTTCTCCGTAGCTCCCCTGAAAAATAGGATGGAAATCGCTTTGGTTAGTATAGCAAAGGAAAGTAGCGCTAGGTGATTGCGAGATAGTGGCTCGGATAAAATTCTGCGGATGGATGGATGTTCCGTTTGTGTGTGTGTGTGGCTTTTTTGCTCTGCTGCCTCCAAGAATTCCTTATAACTCTACGTGAAATCCTACACTTTTCTTTTTATCGGCAGAATTCTTCATGCTGACTGAATGACTGACTGAGACTTGAGCCGACGTCTTCGTTTGTGGGTGTAGTTCAGCAAGGACTGACTCGTAATTCTTTCTTCACCTGCTCATTCCATGCCTTTGCTCATTCACGCCGTCATTAATACCTTTTCCGTCTCATTAATGTCTTGTAATTGTTCTGATTCAAGTTTCTTCATTCATTATTATGTATACTGAATGACAGTAGCGTTTTAATTTATTTCCTTTTCCTTCGTCCGTTCAAATTATACGAGAAGAAAAATACGCTCCATAATTGGATTGCTCTGACCATTTTCTAATAATTTATTACGGTTAAATGGTTATTAATAATAATCATGTTTTCACATTTTTACTTGTGTGTTGGAACTCAACTCTGTTGGAATCTCCAAGAAAGAATGTAGAATTTACGGATACAATTTTCCTATCTTTACTTTCGTGAAGCATTCACGTTGAGTCGAGTGGACGCTTGCAAATAATTTTTTGATCGCAGTGGACCATGACAAAAAGTCACATATAAGAGCCTTTAGCGACCCGAACGAGTGAGTCGAGGAGAGGATGGCCAGTGAAACAAATGAAGAGACGACCTTATGCGTGTCCGCTGTCAGACAAAATTTACAAAGCAAAGCAAATACTTGTGGACTCCTCATGCACTTGCAAAGTTTCACTCTCCAAAATGGAAATGATATGGAAATGAAGGCATGGGCGTGCATACTTTTCAACTCCGCACACTGGACCAAAATTAGTTATGTCGTGTCTCGTGTGCTATCACTTTCCGCCTTTTAGTGAGAAAACTACATGTTCCTTCTCCATTTAATATTTACCGCTCTTTATGAATCTGTCTAGTACGGTAATTTGATTTTATAGTAGTAATTAAAACGCTGGCAGTAATTTTCATTTAAAAAAAGACATGATCTTTAAAAAAATAAAATCATTCGTAAAACTTGGATTCGAAATAAATTCTAAACAAAATCCCATGTCAGACTCGATATAGGGAGAACTCTGTGAGATGAGTCGAGCGCGTGCATCCCGAAAAAAGCAATGTGCGTGTGCAAGTGTGCATCCTAAAATGGTCTTAAAGTGATTCATTGTGAAGTGAAGGAGGCAATTTCACCAATGGGGAAAATTGGCTATTCTCCTTTAATGGAGTGAGTAAATGAGTTGCACCCAATGGCTTTTTGTCGAGTTGACTACAGAGTAGAGTGCAAATATCATTTTTCATTCCAAGCACAAAGAAGAGCGAAAGGAACGGAGAAGGTGAACGTTTGGGACTATTTTTTTTGAATGTGTCGTGTTAAATGAATGGTTCCAGTATCCAGCGTTACTACGTTTTCCAGTGTTCTCAGGAAGGGAGAATGTGGTGGATTTTTGCTATTTAAAGTGCAGGGTGAGTAGGACAGAGTACGGCACAATTAATAATTCGAGTTCTTCCTTTTACCAGAAATGCATGATTTAGCATCAATCAATTAATAATGATACTAACGAATGAATGAATGTAATGTGATTAATACTCATTCAAATGTAATTATTATTATAGAGAAGTCATGGTTGAGATGATTTTAATACGGCGACGACGGTAAACTGCTAACTTTGTTGTAGTGCTTAATCTATATTTTGGAAAACGTGGGACATACACAGTGGGAAAAGACAGAGGAGAAGAGAAGAGAGAAAGTAGAGAGGTTTTGTATGAAAGATTGAAATTATCATTGACATTTGGTATAGGATTGAAGATGCAGAGCGAGAGTTTCGGAGTTGTTGAAGCCGGATTGGCTGACAAAGTGGAAAGCACAATGCTGAAGCTTCGTAAGCATATCCTAAGGGGAAGCATTTTCAAATTTTGTGGCCAGAGCTTGGATGATTTGATTTACGTCCGTACTGATGGAATGAAACGAAGGGAAAGTAGGTAACGCTAAGCATCGATTCACTTTGCTCGTGGCTCCATAAGAAATCCTTTCCTTGTCGACTCCTTGTGCCTTTCTAGCTCAGAGCTGCAAGCTTTGATCCAATTTTCTCATTGTTCCACTAGCTAAGTGTGTAGAGGCAAAGTATCACCTCACTTCATTTGCATCCTAATCACACAGTCTCTTTTGGTCCATATCCAACTTGACAACAACACCGTTCTTCCTTCCTTTTTATTCTTGTATGCACTTTCTCGATAAAATCAATCGTAACTTCCTCTACCCCTAAAGGATATACGGACAATTAAGAGACATTGCTAATGCTATTAGCATATGAATGAAGAAGTATAGCGAAATTGTACACTCTAACCCGTCAACAAGGAACAATAATAATTTCCGACAATTAAAACGTTTTGGAAAACCGTTTTATCCCTTTGGAAATGACGCACTGCTCTGCTCTTGTCCTCCAGAACCTGGTTGTCGAATTTTTGTACATTTTTTTCAGGATAGCAACTAGAAACTGTATTTAAAAAAGGTTTGAAAAGAAGTTCAAGAAAATAAAAGAGTCCTGGAATTTTTGCCAGGAAGGAAAGGACATGGACGAAAAACGCAGGAAAAATATAAGTAGTATTGCGTACGTATGTAAAAAGTACTGGATCGCATAATGTAGGAATGAAATCAGTGGCATTTCCTGTCCTACTTTTTTGTCTTACACAAAAGTCGTTCTGATGCAATGATCAATACAAATCCTTGTCTTTTTTGTATGAAAGTGCTCTTTCTGACTTTTTTCTTCTAGGAAATGCACTTATTCGGTGTTCTGACTGAGCCTATTGACAAAACATGAGAATTTTGTGTCGTTGTTGGCACGTGTCCGTTTTGTTCTTGTTTGTCAGAGTATTACAGGAATTTTACCTTATCCACTTTGCTCTGCAAGGATCTTGAGAGTAAGTGACTTCTTTTGTGAGACGAAAGACGTAGTAGGACGTAGCCGTAGCATTACATTTGAGACAAAAGAATGGCACACACATAGTTTGTTCCCCTTGTCATCCATGAGATCCATGTCGATACAATATCATGGCAAAGAAGAGGTACGATACGTTTTACAAAAGATAGATTGTCTATAAAGAAATAAAAAAGACCTGGAAGAAGGACAAGACGATGTTGTAATAGAAATGTGTCGCTCGACTGCTGGTGCGACGACCTACGACCAGTATGCTTGTCTTGTCTGTGAGACGATGTGGAGGTATGAGGATTTTGCCTTAACTTTGCTTCCTGGCTCACTCAACTCACTGCACTGTTGGAGCTCTTGTCATAGCAAATGGCAAACTCAAGCTTGCACGCAGCGTCCAGTCCCTAAGTCCCTACTGAAAGTGTTCCAGTATGAAAGTATGGAAGAGAAAGAATGTTCATTTCTCTACTTCTCCCTCCCTTAGCCCTTGTAATATTGGAGGAAGGGCAATTTATATCCCAGCTCTCTCTCTCACAATCAAGAAATCTCATTTTTCATCTTGTGATGCAATTTGTAGATGGAAGTGGTCGAAGAGTACGTTGAAGACAATTCGTCGTCGTTGGCCAACAATGGAACTAATGGCACTTTTGGGAACGAGGGCTTTCAAGACGACACTTTTACCACCGTCTCTGTCGTATGCATTGGTGAGTGCAATATTTTCTCCTTATGACCATTTTCATTGCTATTCATTCATAGTCGTACTAGTTTGAGTCCTTTTCGACGTGTCCACGTGCACCAATAGCAACATCTTGCATAATACAAGAAGAATGCATGCTAAGAAACCGTTTATTCCTCCTTTACTGTTGTAGCGTACAAATGACCAGTCATAATATTCCTTTTGTAAAACCCGTTTTACTATAATACTTTATAAGGAAAACAAAGCTTTTTGTCACAGAAATGACAATATCAAAAGAAAACGACGACGACGAAGAAGACGACGATTTTAGGCCCATTTATGAAATCCTTTTCGACACATATCACAATGTAATGTCAAAATATGAAACACATCTAACTATAAAAACAGACCTTTATGCCTTTATCCCAACAACACGGTGAACAACAACAGAACTATGTAATATAGTAACCGAGCAAAGTGCACTGAATAACCGACCGTTTTCTCCGGAATCCAACAGTAAGAGCGGTATTGGACATTGAATGTTTCAAGTGTACATTATAATTCATGATATGGCTACGTCTATAGATTTTTATGCAATATTGAGATCCTATAGTATTCAATGCAAAAAGGAAACCTTAATAGAGTGCAATTTCATTTCCTATCATAACAACCAACTGACGTTATTGCGAGAATGGTCTTTTGAATTTCGGCCATCATTTGTTTGAACATTGAGCTTTAATACGGACAGAAGATATGTACGCATTTGTTGATGTTAATTGTTAATGCAAACTGCTGACCTGACGCATGACCGTTGTAGGACGCACAATTTGTCATACGTCATGAGAATGTGAGATTTCATCTCGCAGCGTATCATTTGAATTTTATCATATATATATATATATTCTTTGTAGTAAATAATGGAACGAATTATATAATCATAAGACGGTCACGGTACACATTCTGTAGTTAGGACCATGGTATACATGTTCACCAACAATGGTATCTCTAGCGGTAATATGGAGGTCGCAATATGCAAATGCAAATGAGTTAGTATCATCTCATATATCATTGATTCAGGGAGAAAAAATTAAAATTAACATTCGTGTTGATTCGTGCGATGAAACTGAAAGAAAATGGTACCAGCTTAAAGGCCGTTCATCCCTGAAGTACTGTAACTGGCTGTGTAATTAATAACTGACTGCAGCGGTTTGTAAACCTAGCATTCTGGAATGAACGGATTATAGGCAAAATTCTTTTCTACGGGAACTGTACTCGAGAACAATTAGCAAAAGTATACTGTAAATATTATAGCGACTGTTGTAAGATATAATTATGGTGTTTTCTTTGTAAAGAAAATTACACATGAGCTCGTCACACTTTCTGTGCCCTTTTAGGCTCACGCAATTGAGACCAGTTACAACTTTTCAAACAAAAAGGTCTTTGTATGCTTTCCGACTGTTTGATATATTTTCATCCAATTAAGACGACTTTGCTCAGAATGTGGGCCCAAATATACGCACCATTTAACACACAACGTGATAATTGTTAAGTACCAACCAGCATGAGCTGAAACTATACTTTTCTGTTACGCCCATTTATCCGGTTTTGTCTTGGTATTCCTTTCTTGGATTAGGGTAAGCTGCTAATTTTGACATTAAGAGAAAGATTGAATGCTTTTATATTGTGTGTCGCTTTCGTTGCTACTAATGCACTTTCCTTCGGAGAACGAAAAATACGAAATAGAAGTAAGATGATCAATTTGTCACCTTACTTCAACAAAAACTTTCAATTCCGATATGATGCAAAAGTTGTGTCTCATATGTGTGTAAAGGGTCCATGTAGCTATGATGAGATATGAAGCGCAACTTGTTTAAGTGTGAAGGGAGTGACAGTTACGAGAGAACACTTTTTGGTCTCTTCTTCAAAGCACTTTTAGGATTTACCGGGAAGTAAATGTAATGTAGAAAAAAAAACTTTTTCGGTTTTGTGTTGTGTGTCTTCAGTACTACTACAAAATGATATAATAGTGAAATGAATGGAAAAAACTTGCATTTTGCAGTTTTCTTCGACTGTAACAAGAAGAAAAGTCAGCCGTTGTATGGTCGTGAACGTGGCACTTTTGGTTACCAAAAAATTGTTTAGATGAAGACGGTAGAACATGCTTTTAACTTGATTGTATAGAAAAGTAGTCTTGTGGTTTCAATGGAAGTCAACAAGGTTTTTTAGGATTTTGCTTGAGGATAGGATCTGAGTTCCTTGGACACTACAGACAGTATGTTCCAGGTTTTCCAGTACATAGTGTACTTGTTCCCTCTATCCAGTTTGGCGGTTTGGCCTGTTTACTTGACGATAAAGGAAGTCGGTGAAGGACAACAAACTGTTTATTTTGTACGGTGTGGGATGCGGACGCAGTGACATGTATGATAGAACCAGAAGTCGATCTTTGAAGAGTCAATCTCCCTGTGAAACTTAATGGTCACTTTGTTCACAGGAATAGGACCCGCGTATTTTCTCGATGGATAGATCATGTTGAGAAACACCGGAATCTTTCAAGTTTCCGATACTCCCAGTCATGACAAAAGCTGGTAAGGTAGTACAGTTTTTGTCAAAAGTGGTTGGTTACTTGCTTGGTGGTGAGCCGCGAAAAGCATGTGCCCAACGTGGAAAGTCAGAGAGAGAAAGAAAGACGACGTAATCCTCTCGAGTACTTGTAACGGTGCAAACATGAGTTTTCTGTTCCCCAAGGGAAAATGGGCAAAGGAGTCTTTCAATCTCGTATTCTTTTTTTCCCTCACTTGAAGACATTGTTAGTGGTTTGCGTTTGGTTGCTACTATATTTGTCCTCTTGCCATTATAATGTGAAAGTACGGGAAAGAGAAAGACCTTCAGAAACGTTTGTTCTGGGGTTCTTGGTTCTTCTAAGGACATCCCATTGTTCGTACAGTTATTCGTAGAACAGTAGCAACTCGTTCGGAAACCCAAACGCAAAAGCACTCATACTTGCACTGACACTCGCACTTTGTGACTATGCTCATCTTGACGACAATGGAGGAGCATGTATTTGCACAAGAATTAAGTTTGTTTTCCTCTCTCTCTCTCTTTCTCTCTTTCTCCCACTTGCCTTGTATTTCAAGCCGAGTGGCTTTCATAACGAAAGGTAACATTGTCTATTATTCTACTCTCCGAAATGTACGTTTCACTCAAGCCGGCTGACCCAAACTTTCAAAACATGACGAATGACGAAGTCGCGCCGCGACGAGGTTTTGTAATCGTCGTAGTCGTAGTGAAATCATGATCTTCCCGTTTTACATTGTTTGTTTGGGAATGGACGATTCCAATTTTTTTTGTCTGTGTGCCTTGCCTTGTCTGACCTACTTTGTCCCATATTTTGTCTGCGTAGTTGTACGAAATGTTCTTCTAACGTCCAACAATTTCTACTTACATGTCAACATTATGTAATAGAATTGTTTCGTCTCGTCACAAAACGACAAATGTCATTTTTTCTAGAAATATGGAATACAGGTTGAGTTCAAGCTATCAAAATCTTGTTCACCGTTGATCTCGTCAAATATTTTTCTGCAAGCACCTATTTATTACGGGACCTTTCCATGTCGTTTTCCTCTTTCTCCTTCATGACAGTATTATGTAAATTGACCCTTTTCACGAGAATGTCGCGAGATAGCCTATTTTGGGATTTCACCTTCTTCTTCCATACTGCAAACAGTCCCATTACATTTTCCAATACTATGCAACGTCATCATCTTTTCCATTGTCTCACTTTGAAACAAAAAAAGCAAATTTTCCGGTAAACGCAAATTGCTTTTCTTGGAAAATTTCGTATGGCTGCTGCTTCCGACGCTGATACGCTGTGCATACACTGTGCCGCACTGTCGCCTCTCATCTTCCGCTGTCAACTTCCGAAAAACTGTAATGGGAATAAAAATGATTAGTGTTATGATAGTAACTCGTACACGATCACAATGCAATAGTATAAAATAGTATAAGAATTTTTCCCCATGTTATTTTCTGGAAATGTGAAACATATAATATTCTATCCGAGTTCCAGAAGTTGTCCTATGATTGCGCTGACAAGTCGGCATCGAGTAGTAAAAAGTTTATTTTGGGCAATGCGAACTATGCACTAGCACTTGGCCCCAGCAGTCAAATGAAAAGATTTATCATCTGCAGTGATGACACTGAGAAACTTGTTTCTTTCCTTTAACTTTTGTATGACATTCCCTATACATACAAGAAAAATGCATTCGCATTCTTAAATATATCGTCACTTCTGCTGGACACACGTTTCTCTGCACTTACAATTTTTCTGTTTTACTACTATTCATTATTATTCTGAAATAATAGTTGAATCATTATTTTTTACAGCCTTTATTGGTCTAACTTGGTATATAATATATATTATTTTACAATTTGACAAAGACAGTTCAGAAATTGCAAGTTGCTCTGGCACACCAAAGTTACGACACCGCCGCATCGCTCACTGACTAGCGAGTGATTTTTGTCTCCTTGACAGCACAAATGTGTCAATCCCTACAGTTGACAATGTCGGCCACGATGTCATCGTCGTCTTACTTGCACACTGTTGTGATAGTCGCAGAACCGTCACATGTCTGTTTCGCAAGTGTAACAAATGTAGCGAAAGAAAGAGACAGGGACGGAAGTACACGTGTTGAGTATCTCTATTTCTCTGTAGCAGTCTTGGGCTGTCAAAGTGCACCATTGACGCTTCATGAAAAAACGGGGATCCACATGGCAAAATTAACTAGGCAACGCAATATAAAGCTCACAATATAAATTTTCATATCTGAAGACCGAACGACCATTTTCGAGAAATTCGGTATCAACATATGTGGGCGTTCCAGTCCAGCGATGAAAAAATGTCATCACTTGGGAATTCCACCGGCAAATGAACGCCAGCTGTCGCATGCAAAAATTTCAAAAACGCCTACTGCAAATATAGTACGCTCTTATTCTATTTCAAGGTGAACGTATACACTTTTCAACATCTCATCTGAGAGTGCAGTCAACAGTAGAGAATTTTCATTTTCTAATGGCCGCTGTTCTCATTCGCTTGCTTTTGTGTGGATGTCTTTTCTGTTGACAGTGTGTGTGCTCGTTGTACAAGAAGCAGTATAAAACATATTGGCAAATCATTTTGACATGCCTGGATTTTGAATTAAGGCTACAAAAAGTATCCCGGGTACAATTCCCAGATTTCTGAGACGACCATGTTTATGGAATTTATTGCGTACTTTCATTTCGAACCTTTTTGTACAGTAATGACATTTTCACCACATGCTTCATTATTACAGAATAAGGAAAAACTTTTGTCCTGTCCAGTACAAATGACCAGCATCCGGGAATTTATCCTCAAATCTGATTTTCCTTGGACTCCTTTCGTAGGCAAATGAAGGTTGTTTAGAGCAACTATCTGATTGTAGACTTTCATAGCCATATAAAGAATAGCCCATTATATGATCGTCTGGCTGAGGAAGCAAGGCAATTTTGAGTAAAGTCATTATCTTAAAGATGAGGAGGCATATTCCAAGTTCCGGTAGTTCCTCTCGTCTGACTGCAACGTTTATTCCTCGCCTAAAGGAGAAAAACAACATTTTCCTTGGTCTGAGAGTGAGATTGTCCCACGCACTTTTCCTCCGAGAATCAGTTTTTTGCTATGTTACTTACGGCGTTACGTTACGGCATGCACATTTCGGCTTCAGTGCTGCACAGAGAACGAAACTTGTATACTGGGCTGTCACGAAGAAGTGAAGCGATATCCTTTCTTGCATCTCTCTGTACTTTCACTTGGACTAAACTTCAAGCGAGGAAGATCCTTCGAGACACAATATCATCTTCCCACACGTTTTTTATGGATGATAGACATGTTTCCTTTACTTCTTTTGATCTTTTGCTTCCTCGCACATTGTGTGAGGAGATTTGAAAAATATTACATATTATTATTCTAATCCTAGCCCAGGATAATCAATCTTACAATATACAATGGTCACAAAACTTTTGTTTCCGGTCTTAAAAATCCGGGGTTTTTTTGTTGGGGTCTTGGGGTAAACAACAAAGCTAATTCGCGCTGCCTTTACAAAATATACTACAAATCCAAATCCCATTTATGAGCAGAAGACGTGTAATAATAATAATAATAATGGAAAAAATAATGAAAAAGATTTCAGTTCATAAGGATGTATAGTACATATAGTACAACTTGGTAATTTGTTTGTAGAATCTAAAATAAAGGGATGCTTGTAATGTATGTAAAGATGCAGGCACAAATCAGCGGAAATTTGAAAGAAAAGAGAAAGCTACTTGAAGAAGAAACAGGATGAGAGAAAACACACACTGTCTACTTAGTAGTTTGGATGAGGAGAAAGGAGAGAAAGGAAAAAATACACATAAGGATGAAGTTGAGAAGTAAATGATTGCAGAGGCACCCTATGGTGTGCCTGTGTCTAAAGTTCCTGTTTGTTTGCACCACCTCGTCCTTAGTCCTTCCGTCCTCTCGTGAAAGTGACAGCCGAGTCGTTCACTTAATGGACTTTCTCCGGGTAATTCTTAGAGAAAAGAGGACAGGATTCTCCTCATCTTCCCTGTATATAAAACACTTTTCTTCTTCACAACCCGCTATCCTCTTCGAAAGAAGAATCAGCATACAATCAATTTGAGCAAATGCTGAACATACGTATCTCCTTTGCATAGGAAGGACGCACACAGCCTTAATATTTCCTGTTGTGCCGAGCTGCTTTCTCCATCATATCGTTCCCCTTCATTCCTTAAATATAGCATGATGATATCATAGCATCTACTTCAAAGTAATATATAATTTACACGAACCAAAAATTCTCAACCTTCAATCTCAACATTGCAAGTGTTTTGTAATAAAATCAGCATTGTTATCGTAATTTAGTAAACAAGTTTTCGAACTCAAGGAGTTATAGATGATTCTTGCAGTTTCACTACTCCAATTAAATTCGAAATCTGATTGTCAAAAAAGTCAGTAACTCCTGATATTGAATTAAATCCATGGATGAATGATTACATTTTATATATATTATTTGATGGTAAATCAGACTGAACCCACTTACAATAGTAGATTAAGGATTTAGTATTGTATTAATTTTAAAATGTGATAAAATCTCAAAAATCAATTTTAAAATGCAAATCAACAAGTCGTATTGTTTTTCGCACGTGACTCCGGGGAGTTTGCGGTTCACCGTTCACGTTTTAATAGTTTTGACCTAAAAACAGGGATGATGCAATAGTTATGGTGAGGTACATTAAAAATAAAAACAAGCTATGGCTAACGAGCAATAGCGATTTAAAATTCACATGACACAATACAATACACAAAACACAATTCGCAGTTTGTCAAAAAATGTGGACTGGAGGTACTCAGCAGATTTCACTTTTCGCAAGGGCTGACAAATCATTGAAATTTCAGGAAACGACTTGAGACGAATTGGCGACACGATATTTTGATTTGTCAACCTTTTTAATTCTTTTTAGTGAATAAAATCGTGCTTACAGTCTTTCTTATTAAACATTTTTTTTGTAAAATCTGTCATTTCTGTTCGGAGATCCGTGTTAGTGTTATGGGTCGTATTTTTGCTTGCTATTTTGATTAAATCTTAAATGGACGTTTTAAATTAGTGAACAATGTTTTTAAAAATTAATGCAGATTAATTTCATTGAAGATTTGAGAATTTAAGAACTATTTAATTTACGAACAACGACGTTGTTCCGTCGTTCTCTCAGCCGGTCGTGTCCAGTCTGTTTGTCTATTCAGGTCAAAAATGACAATTGATTCTGGTCGAAAAACCTAAAACATTTTCATAATTCTGATAAATAACTGTGCTTGTGAATTTATGAAAGTTTTGGAAGAAAGCAATCATTGAGTTTAAGAATTTTCTGATTTTTTGTTCGAACGTGTTGTCTCGTCTTGTTCATGGAATTCACAAGTTTCTCCGTTACAGAAAAAAACCTCGGTTTTATGACGAAAAGAACGTTCGTGGAATGTATGTTTTTCCCGATTTCCTAAGGATATGAACGGGAAGGATACATGGTACATTTTTGGAAGTGAGAATTTGTAAGTCTGTTTGGGAATGGAGAAAAAGGGCCTGTTTTCTCCATGTCGTTGGCGACGTCGACATCATGATGTGTTTGCATATTATAGTTCTAACACTCGCACATGATTCTGTTCTTATAATGCCCATTTGCGAAGAGAAAATAGGATGACTATGGAGTGAAAGTAGCAGGAGGTTAACTCCGGCGTCACATAACACCTATTGGCACAATAAATCACTTGCAAAAAGGAACAGAAGCTGCACACGAAATTCATGTTCTTGGCAGCAGCTAAACCAGTAGTCCTTTCTTATACTTTTTTGTGGAGGTATAATATTTAACATAAAGTCTATAAACTTATACTTTTATAACGGTTTGAGAGAGAAGAAACACATTTGGATTTTTTTCGAGAGAGCGAGTTAGAGAGAAAGTTAAAAGGAATGAAAATGGTACACCGTGTAAGTTTGAATAGGCATATAGGCATCAGCATTTTTGTGCACGTGTAGAAATATTGTGGGCTTCATAACATTGCGTTGGTAGTGATGAAGAAACGCTACAAGCCATTTGTTATTTTTGTCGTTTGAGGTTATACGCTAAGCTTGGGCTAATCCGTTTTCCTAGAGTGTGGTAATATTTTCTCCTGGAGAAAGATCAGGGAAATGAATGAAATGCGAGAAGTAGAAAGCAGACCTATGTGTTGAGACCATATGAGCAACCTATGTCGTATATGAAAAGCTCGTATTTCCATTTTGGCTAAAAACTCAAAATTTACAAAGATTTCCTAATTTTTATCTTAATCAAATAAAGTCGGAATGAAATCCGGAACGGTAAGCTATCGTTCGTCTTGCTATGGTTTCCACAGTTAAAGTTTTACATGATGGCAGTTGAGCTACAGAATTTTGCTCAATCAAATTTAAATGCATTGAACAGGGTAGCTTTGAAGGAAATGGTCTAAGTCAATCAACGTCAAGAAAGAAAATTCTTCACAATTTGCGCTTGTGTACTGCAACAGTACAGCTTCCTCGTAATGTATTCTATTTTATCTCATTTCTCTCTCTTTCCTTATTGGAAATTCCTCAAGGGATACGAATGTACGAACGATACGATTACGATAAGACGTGGAAATTTAAGGACTTTCTTAGTAGTAGCGCCGGGTACCAACAGAAAGTCAAAACAAAACTCAGGTATCTGACGTCATATTTTTCAAATTCGATTTTTCTTCAAAAACCAAAAATTTCGGGAGAGCGAAAAACTATGTAGAATAATATGCTGTGTGACTAGAAAAACTATCCTCTATTACGCTTTACTTATTCATTAGATTTCTACTGAACTGTTGTTTAATGCGTTTTTTGGTCCTACGCTATGACTTCCATTAAATTTCCTTTATTTTTCCTGTGTTACGTGAAATGAAAAATCGCAGTCACTGGGGACCGTAGTCTCTGCAAGTCTGTTTCTATGAATAACATTTTTTAGGAAGAAGCAGCTTTGAAAATGTGAATATTGTTATTAGAAACTTCAAACTGTTCCGGTTTTTCAAAAAAGAATAATTTTATTTACGAAACTACTTTTGCCAATTCTATGTGTTATGAGATTATGACCATTCAATGCCATTTTCCCAAAGAAAAGTCATTTCGTCAATGTTGAGCTTAAATATACATGTGGAAGTTGGATATTCCATTGGGACTTTGGGTAAAGCTAAAGTTTGACATCCTTTACCTGGACGTTGTATAATAATGGTGTCATAAAATTTATTCAGCCATTTATTTTGAAGTTCAATCGTTAAGCATTACAAAGAGAAAATGGAAATGACACATTAATGTTTTAGGGGAGAATGCAGCACACTTGTGTGTGTTTCCGACTTGTGATATGTCGTTTTGAGCAGAAGAAATGGTCATTGTTGTAATAGATTGTTTTGCCGTTCCTTTGTGTTTTGGGGGACAAATGCATTATTTAAAATTATGAAGTCTTTAAGTGTACTTTGTGCTTTCCTCTTCCTTTTCCTCTTTTGTCCTTGTCCACGTGGACGTTTTTCATATCAATTTCAAACATCCGCTCAAAGAAAATTTTCTATTGAAACTTCTTATTGCAAGTAAGTCTTGGCTATTGAAATTGGCCTGTCTCATTACAAAAGACAAGATTTCGCAGTTTGAGAACGCGTCTTTATAAATTGAATTTGAAATCTGGATCTCAAGAGCCTCCAATTTAAATCCAAGGTTGAAGATTTCCTCTCATGTAAAACAAAAGACTTTCAGTTAGTTCATTTCGAGCAAAAGGCACAATACAATTTCGAATTTTTCCAAAATTATCATCAAGCAACTGTATTAATACAGCATTCAAATGACGAGATTTCACATTCTGTTCACCTAATAATAATTATATTATTTATGATTTATGTTCAAATGGATGAACTGGCACTTCATCCATTTGCACAGACATGAGAATTGGTTGGGAATGTAATATTAGTACAAAATCTCACTATAGTCACAACAAAAACATGAGCAAAACTTCCATCAACAAAATTCAATTTGTGAAATAGTGCATATTTAATGATGAAAGAAAGTTGAGATCAAAAGCATCGTATTTTGACAAACTATATCTTTCATTTGAAATGAAAAATGATTGCACCGCTGTGAACACAAAGATAGTGTTAAGATAAAAGTTCGTTTTTATTCCATGAAAAAACAATATTGAAATTGGATTTTTCTGTATGATTTTAAAATTTGGTGAATTGCAACAAAGAAGCTGTAGCTGAAGCGAGTAACACTTTTACATTTTCACGGATGTGCACATCAAAAAACTCAAAAATCGTTTGATGGGACGCGTTGCAATAATTCCTCGTTTGAACTTTGTACATCACACGAACATTTTGTCTTTCATTTTGAAGGATTATGTAAGGAAAATGTAATTTGTAAAAAAGAAACGTTTCGAGTAAGAATAAGAATAGTTCATGGAAAATCATAAACTATATTGTTCATGTTTGAATGTTGTCACATTCATGCAAAAGGTTTGATCTTTCTGGTGTTGAATTTCATAAATAGGATCGATAGTTTGATAACGTTGGAAATGCGCAACATCACACGAAAAAGGAATTGAAATTGCATGATTTCTATGATCTTTCAACAAACGTGGTTAACGTTAAGATATCAATTCTAAATGATAGTATGGGTAAATAATGGTGGGTTTCGGTGGACTGGGGTGAATCATGTACGTGTATTCATCGAATTCAACTCTGACAATATACTCAGGTCCTAATAATTTTGATGTAGTAGTTCGTGCAGTAATAGTAACTGTGCAATTTTTTTGAGGACGCAGAAATGTCATTTTCTTGCTAATTTATGGCTGGTTGTGTGTGTGTGTGATGATGATGATGATGGTGGTGTTGGTGGTGCAATGCATTTTTGGAAGAGCTTTTTTTTGCTATGGTGCTGTAGACTGGAGAAAATATTGGACTATTCTCGTTCTGCTGTTGGGTCTGTGCCCATGAACGATTATGAAAACATGATAAGTAACATTGTGATTTATTCATGTCTTAATGTCTTAAAGGATTTGTCAAGCGATAAATTAGCACTCGCAGCGGGTCTCATCCGAAGGTTAAAGTGAGCCGTCAGACGGACAAACATAAGTCAAAGTCATTGTCTTCTCAATGGTTTTCCATGTTGTGTGTCTTACCTTATTTGTTGGCACATTAGCACGTCTACACGGATTAGCAGTCTTTTACCACCACTGCCACTGCCCCGCCACGCCGCACCACCGACACGCTCCTTATGTTCCATTTGAAAACTTTCAACTTTGTGCTCTTGGCTCTTACACTACGTCTGGAATCATTAAAAGTGCAAGTCGTCATTTTAATATGTTGCATAGTAATAACCCGGGAGAATACTTTTTAAGTGTATCAAAGTGTTGTAGGCGAATAAACGGATGTGTCTACTAACCAAGTACCGATTTTCGGGTACATTGGGTTATATAATATTATACGAATATGGTATTATACTTTGTATTATACGATTCTATCCTTTTGAATTTAAAACAAAATGTATGTCTGCTGACTGTGCAGATGAGTGAGAGAATATGTAACTTTTTGACATGATCATGACTCATGACTTCGTCCTTTCCCTTCATGACACATTTGACATGCGTGAATTGTCGCAAGAAAAAATTGAGTTTGAGTGACATTGACATCTCAACTTTTCCTATTTTTAAGAATAGGGACTGAAATTTCGGGGTAAAATGGCGTATGTATTTGACAAGTCGTAATATAAATAACCGAAGCCTGGTTCTAATTGATGATCACTGGACAAATATGTTAACTATTTTATTGTTACTATATGTTGTCGCCTTGTACAGATTCGAAAAGTTTTATAAAACCCTATCAAGTACACAACATTCCTTTTTATATTTTTAGAAAAGGTGTGCAATTGACGACGTGACTACCTTTTCGTACCTTTTCTCACGTTTTCCCTGACTTTCATCGTTTTGAGAATGTTTGGTTCTAAGTCGTCGTGTTAACGAACAAGAAAGAATATAAGTTTCCTAGGTAAAAAGTGGCATGAACTCACACATGTTCTACATTCTTCATTCTGTATATATATAGCTTATAACGCGGAGATGAATTACGTATTCTCTTTCTTCAGATTCGTACGAATGAATAACAAAAGGATAACATATTCCAACTGGAGTGTAAATCCTATAGTTCCTTTTTTAGGTTGGAAATAAAAGAAGAGATTGAAAATGAAGGCGTAAGCCATTCCGATTTTGCTCAAATCGACAACAAGGAACTGTCGTACACGTTTTTTCACAAATAGGAAAGGAATTGAATAAAAAAACATGAGACAAGAACATACGGCATAGTTTTCCTTTTATGGTTTAAAAGTGGAGAAAAACATATAATACTACGTCATATTTTTCCAGCGGCGGTTTGACTTTGGAAAGATTGTTGGTGTTAGCATGTTGAAACATCAATTGAACCTTCTTCCGTCGAGAGTCGAGACGCCTTTTTTGGAACTCAATACGGACATGGAACATCGTTAATCAATAGGTTTCCCTCATATTTGAAAAGGTATAGAGAGTTTCAGCAGTAAATTCATGGAAACACCTGCCAATTCCCATTGAGTAATGGGACCTGCCAAAGTATCACTGCTACACAAAAAAACGAAAGATACTAGTACTTTTTTGTGCAAAGCAAAAATAGCAACTTGTGGCACACATTTCTATCATTCCCAAAAAAAGCATTTTGAATACATGACTAGCTTAGGAAGAATTTTTGTAGAAAAAACTAAACAGTAGGAGTTTATTTTTGCTTTTTTTTTGGTTGTATATATAGAATACAATTTTTTGTAACGAAAACGAATAAGAGAAGCAATCGAAAAACGAGTGAAATGGGATGCATTTAAGCCGATGCCAATTCGAAAAATGAGAAGTAGTCTTGAGAAGTGCTGAGAAGTGTCGATCGTGTACGGCTCAAAGTCCTTTTCTCTTCCACTTTGACGTGAAAACGATGTGCTTTCACTCACTTTTCGTCTCTTTTCTCTCATTCTGTAGAATACACTTACTTTTCCATCCAATGCTGTTTCTAATCCGTCTTCATTAGCATTTCACACGGAAACCAGTTTCTTTCCCTCTATTGCATGATGAATCTCTTGGAGTCTCATTATTCCTAGTTTTCTTCACAGTTGGCACTACAACGAAACGTAGAAAACGTCGTCGTCGTCCTCCTCGTTCAAGGATTTTGCTGTGTTTTACGTTTTACTTCATGTCTAGTCTATATAGAGCCAAAGCTCTCGACTCAAAAGCCCTTTAAGACAAAATTGTAACGGGGATATGGAACAACTTTTGTTTCAAGCGCTTCGTCGACTCCGTTTTCTCCTTTCATTTCACATGTAATGATTACAATTCTTGCTCCTGTGTCAATGAGTTTCCTACTGGGCCAGGTTGCATACATGGAATTTTTCTTTATTTGAATCTCACTTCTCGATTTTATTTTGCAATTGTTGTATAGTAATCACTAATTTGGTTTTATATTTGATCTGTTGTACAGTACAATTTTTTTTTCGTGGTCTTTTTTAAAGATTTGACTCTTGATAGTGTGACAAGAACGGTTCAAAAATACCAGTATGTTGTATTAAAATTGTTAAATATAAATTGGTGATTTGTGGAACGCAGAGCTTTGTGTTCTACACGGCTGAGCAGAGACCAGAATTCACGCAGGTTGCGTCCGCAAGTTAGTGAACACGCGTTGTTGGTTCTTGTGAATCTGAAATATGATTGCTTTCCCATTTCCCAACCTTCCGTAACACGTTTTCCCATTTGACCCATTGGAAGTTTTGGAATGGAACTTGTGTTCTGTTCGTGTTTGATGGCAAATGGTAATGTCTAGCCTGACCTGGTCTTTTCCCATGTACAGTACATTCCCCTTTTCATCATGCATCTTCCTTATCCTTTGATTTACGACTTTGGCGTATACCATACCCGAACAGTTATGACGTTATGATATGAGTATGAGTTTGTGCGGTTTTTGGTTTTTCCTCTTGGAATCCGCCAAGAGGTTTGAACCTTGGAAAGCACACCGTACCACGGCTTTCCGTTTAATATTACAGAGAGAACACTCCAAATTTTCATTCTTACTCCTCAAGTCATTTCTATTCCAAAAAGAGCTTCAATTTTGCGAGGTGAGGAGAACCTGAACTTACAGAACGTGGTGTCGTCACAAGCCAGCCACGTAAGCGTTCAACTCTTCGAACTACACAGACAATACGCACGAATGACGCTGATTTCCTTCGTTTCTTACTTTTGTCAACAATGCCCTGTGAACAAAAACGTTTGAACGCCTTCTTTATACGACACTCTTTTATTGCATTCATTCCTAACTGAAAGGATTTATATTCTCAGTATGACTTTGCATGAACATGAGAAAAAATTATAGGTTACGTTTCTACTGAAATGTTTGTATAAATCTTTGGCATGTAATATTTTATTAAATGAAGTTTTTTGGGATCTTTTATTCTATTTTCCAGGTATTTTGCTGTCGTTGATGATAATCATCTCCATTGTTGGAAATGCGTTGGTCTGCATTGCGGTGTACACGGAACGCTCCCTTCGACGAATTGGCAATTTGTTCATTGTGTCCCTTGCGATCGCGGACATGTTTGTTGCGTGTCTTGTCATGACATTTGCAGGAGTAAACGATCTCTTGGGCTACTGGGTGTTTGGGACGCAGTTTTGCGACACTTGGATTGCATTTGACGTGATGTGCTCTACGGTGAGTGCCACTATGATTTTTTTATTCTGCTTGATAAACTTATGTTTATTCCTTCTGCTTCTCTCTGTGTTCCAAAAAATGCCTGGAAGTAAGGTTCCCAACAAAACTTTTTGTGGGTTTCGCGTCGCATCTGTTTCTTTGACAGTGGGGTTGTAGATGGTTCTGTTCATGCAAAAATCGAAATTAAAAACTTGTATAATTGCCAAAGTTTCTAAAGAATTCAACTGCTTCTACTATTGCACTTAAAGCCTCTGGCCGTGGCTACCATAGAGAACACTTGCCTACTTCAAGAAAGCGATGTTGCTTGTACTATACAAAATGTGAGTATTTTTTCAGAGAAATGCTCAACTCGAAACTAGAAAATGCGGAAACTACATGTAATGTGTATTTTAGACTACCTAATAGAGTTCTTTACGGTATAAAGAAACTATAGAATTAATTAATGGTATAAAATATAGAGAAACCTATCAGACAGGGATTTTCATTGAGAACGGGCGAAGAAACCCGTCAAAGTGTCAAAAGAAAGTGAGAATCTACCACTGTGATTTTGTGTTTTTTTCTGTCATTTTCATGATAAGTTTAAAAGTAGTTTGAAAAAATGCGCAGTTTAGATAGTTAGCGTTCTGACGATCTGAAAAGTGAAATGACGACGTCTTTTGAAGTGAAAAAAGACGCGTAGGTTTGTCCAGATGAGACGTTTTTTTAATGCATAAATAGTTTGAAATTGATGAAGCTGCATTAGTTGCATACTTGAGTAACTGTGCTATTTGAATGGAAGGAAGTGGAACATTTCTGCTGATAAATTTTGTTGGTTTTGATTATATAGGCATCCATTCTGAATCTTGCTGCTATTTCGCTGGATCGATATGTACACATCAAAGATCCTCTGCGGTACGGACGGTGGGTGAACAAACGAAGCATTTTAGGTGTAATTGCGATCGTGTGGGCATTAGCAGCGCTCATCTCTTTCGTCCCAATCTCACTGGACCTTCACAGAGCTACGGAAGTTTCAGTACCCACTCCCGGCCCGGACGACCTTGACGGCTATTCCAACTCGACAGATCTGCCCACCTGTGCTCTCGAGTTGAGTCCCATGTATGCTGTCGTGTCCTCATGTGTGTCGTTTTACCTTCCTTGTTTTGTTATGGTGGGCATTTACTGCCGTCTCTACTTGTACGCCAGGAAACATGTCCAGAACATCAAAGCCGTGACGAGACACATGCCCAGGAACGAAAACCGTCCTTCCGCACCGCATCCTTCGTCATCTTATCAGGTAGAAAGCATTGCATTATACACGAAAAGTCCGCACACGCTTTCCCGTCTGTCCTTTCGCATAAAAACCCATTCCGACAGCTCCAGGCGGCTTGTTGTACCATTCCATATTCCTCAATTCACTTTTCGACAAACAAAACATCATCATCATCGTCCTCGTCCTCCTCGTGTATGCTCACGTTGTCATCTTCTCTTACATATGCAAATTGACTGCAATTGTATGTCTGTCAGAATTTTCATTCTAATTTTGCAAATTTGTTGACAGAGGCGCATGCATGCTGTATTCCATTAACAAACACCAAAGGTCATAGTAGTCATCAGAGCTTTCACTAACCTTAAGTCCAATCCAAAATGACAACTTGCTAGACTTTTTGACTTGCTATGTTACTGTCTCCCGTCATGTCGGTCTCCCGTTGTTTGTTCTTATCAAGTTCCCATAATACTTTACCGTCAGAAAATCAAAACATAATACAATCTTGCTTAAGCTCAATTTCAATGAAACCTGAGAAGAGCACCAGTCAATCATCTGTCTATTGTACCTTACCTTGATCATTTTCATAATCCTACTATCGCTTTTATATAGTGTCTAGACTTCTATTTGGGATTTATATTCGTACCACCAGACTTTATGTAAAAGCACAGAATAGAATACAATGAAGCTCAGCATCAGCATACCTAATTATTCCTCGCTCAATGTTGCACACACTGTAATGTAAAGTTCATTTCATGGCTTCACTTTTCATCAGAAACACTGTAAATGAACTAATGCCAAAGATTATCCGTTCACACAACTTCATGGAATTAATCATCGTATTCGTAGTCCATACAATGTGTAGTTTTCCTGTAAGCACTGCTTTTTGTTGTACAAAATACGGATGGAAAACGACAGAAACTTACGATTCCCTGTTTGATTTAGGTGTCTGACCACAAAGCTGCCGTCACTGTCGGGGTCATCATGGGCGTTTTTCTAGTGTGCTGGGTTCCGTTCTTTTGTGCGAACATTGTGGCTGCGTTTTGCAAAACGTGCATTCCTGGCCTAGCATTCAAAGTAAGTACAACGACGTTTCCCCTCTCTCTCACTCTTCATCCTCAACTTTGAAAAGAGTTCAACAAGCAAAGGCAGTTTAGCACAGTTCAATGCTTCACGGCGGGGTATCTTCTGCTACTTTTTCAATGCTACTATCAAACCAATTCTATTTCGAATTCTCTCAATTTTGTACATGTTTCTGTATTATAATGTAGGTTATTTTTTAAAATGATGTTTCAAAGTCCAAGTTATTTTTAATTTTTGTTTCAAATGCAGTCTAATTTTTTGAAATGGAATGAAAAGAACAGATCTAGTTGAACTGTGACTAGTAATAAAACCCAAAGAAAGCTAAAGAGCAGCAAACAGCAGCTTCGTTTGTTGTGCTTTCGGTGATGAAGATGATTTCTCCGGTTCAAAATCGTCTTGCATGGCAGGAGGTATATGACACTTATCTCTACAAAAAAGATGGGACTGAGACCGAGTGCTTTCCAGCTCAAGTGAAGTGGTGCAAGATGAGAAAAGTACTTTTCCACAAAACCCCGCCTAGTTTGTAGTGGAAAACAACATTAAATTACAACTATGTAGTAGCAGCAGCGGCAGAAGCAAGCACAGCGTTGGGAAAAGTCTACTTTCACTTGTCGCCCAGTTTGTCGTCATATCGTCGTCTTCGTCTTTGTCGTCGTCCGCTTCATCTTCATGTGGATTCACCTGCGCATTGCATTATGATTCTCTTTCAATTTCCAGATCTTGACATGGCTGGGTTATTCCAATTCCGCCTTCAATCCCATCATCTACTCCATTTTCAACTCCGAGTTCCGAGCTGCATTTCACCGCATCCTCACTTCCAAACTGCCACCTTGCTGTACTCAACTGAGCTGTTCTTGCTCACTTATCTCATGTTGCCGGCGGTGTGGATACCAAGCTGTGGCCCTTGTGCAAAGACGGTAAAGAAAACCTTCTTCTTCTCTTCTCTGTCATTCCTCACTCGCCCTTTCCCTTTCACTATCTCCTTTATATTCCTTTCGTCTTCTTCTCTCTTTGCCCCGACTTTCTCTCCTAACTCATGCAAACCATATTTCACTCCTCACTGATTTAAAGAGCAACTCAACCGCTGGCTTCTACTCCTTCATTTTTTTCACAACTAGAATAATAGAATAGTACATACAATAAATGGCTTCGCTCCTTCTGTGGCAACCCGTATCGGTTTTCTAACTTTGTGCTCTTGATTTCGCAGCATAAAGGAACTAGGAAGTTAGTTATATGTTCTCGTGCTTTTTGTTAGCTAACTGTTGAGCCATGATGACGCTATCTTATTTTGTGTTTTTATAGTTCCTTGCGACATTGAAAATGAAAGATTAGATTTTTTCAAAAAATATTAAGTTTACAATTATATATAATTTACGTTTATTTTATATTAATCGTAGAATATAATTCACAAAAAATGACCTTTTGTTTACTTATTAGCATGCTTATAGTAGAAGATTTCATTTTTAAATTTAGTATTACTAGATTCGTACCTTTTTGTATAATAACAAGGGAATGATTGCTAGAATATATTATTTGCGTAACGATGAATTAAGAAATAAAAAAGACTATTACATCAGGAAATTTAGTATTGAAGTTTGTTTATTTTTTTGGTTTACGTTTGTTATCAAATTCTTATTTGAATCCACGTTGCCATATTTTGGTGGTTGTAGGAGATCAGATCCAGAAGTAAGCTCTTTGCATCAGATGAACGGGATTTGCAGGTTTCGTGACACACCAAGGTCATCAGGAGCTTCTGCCCCTGGGGCTGCAACTCGATCTACAACTCCTCGGGAAATTCGTTGCGGTGGAGGAACCAGTGCAGCAATTTTCGGTGAGAAAGTCAGCGCAATTTAAACGAAATTGAAGTCCATCTTTTTGGAAGGTCGACACGAAGGAAGGAGGAGCAACAAGAGAAAAATAATCAGGAAAAGTTCCAATGTATATGAAACTTTCCAAAAACATATCATAAACCGTTTGATTCATTGGCTCCGTGGTCACAAGAGACAGTTGGAGTCGGAGATGATGATGAGAATATAAACTCTGGAATCAATGGTTCTCAACCGTTCTTGTACGTGCATGTACTCACAGTGGAATACAGAACACTGTTACAACTACGAGGACGACGTCGCTTGGAAACAGCAGTCACCATGTTTCCAAAATATTCGGGATGTGTACAACGGAAACTGTTATTGTGTTTTGCAAGTATTGCATGAATATGGAAATGAGGAGAAAGAGACCGGAAAGTGAGGAGAAACGGTCGAGAAGGAATACAAGCCAAAACCAACCCCAACAAAACACATTTCATTTTATTTCACCAACTTGCGTGTTATGTAGTATGTAGAGTACAATCACAACAATTGCATGACCTATTATATGTATAGTCGATAAATGCGATTTCTACTTCCCCAGCCCTTTCTTCTTGTTGGTGAATGGCTCATGCTCCATTTTGCTTGTGCGTCCGAGAAAACCCGTGCTCCATAGCGTAAAAACAAGCGAGTATTCCTCTTGACTTCCTTGAGATGGGTGTTTAGTAGCCCCAACGACCGAAGTCACCGAAGTGATTTGGCCTCAGGATGATCCCCATATAACTTAATACTTAAACGGTGCTGTATAAAGTATATAAGTGAAAGCTTAACAGATTGCACGCAGATGAGAAAGACAGGAAAAGTGAATGAGAGGAAAAGACCGTCAGTCAATTCAGTTTCAGAAAAGTGGAACAACGTGTGCCACTGGGCGTGACGACCATGTTCAACAACACTTGGAGTCCGTAACGACTTAGTATGGCTAGGCACGACAACTTGTGTCACGAGTCCCATACTGATGAGCCAAAAACCAATGGATTTTATTATGAACAACAACAAAAACACTGCTCGCCCAACCAAACAATCATCACGATCCTAATCTTTATTACATCTTTGACGTTTAAGCACAAAAGTGAAAATCTCTCTCACACGTTATTATTATATTGCGTATATTTGTCACCTCTTCAACGTGTGCTCTTTTCACTCCTCTTTTGCTTTCTTTTCCGCTTGCAACCCGAACCGAACTGTTCACACTCGACAGTTGTTATTACTCATTTCTAAGTAATACTAACTAACAATTGCTTGAATACGTTAGGTGTGTGGAGATAATTCCGTCGACTTCCATTCTTTATGTAGGCTATATGTATTCTGACCTTATTTAACCCCATCTTTCCCGAAATGAGAACGTCCCACCGAATTTCCCTACTGAAATTCTATTAAGCGTTTCCTGTTGTACCTAGAATAGTAAATACGTTCTAACTAAAGCTCCACAGCAGCTTGATTAATTCCGTAAACAAATCACCAGCACTTCCCTTTCGCTTTCACTTCAAATGCAAACATTCTGCACGCTTGTTCAGTAAAAAGCATGCAATTTCCTATCTTTGAAAATGAATGCAAATGTTCACTACTCATTCAAAGTTTCCAAAAAAATCACAATATTGCATGTAAAATTTTGGTGAAGTTTAGTACAATTAGATAAGTTTTTTCGGGGCCATGTAAATGTAATGTGTGACTTTGTAATAAGGTCACGACAAAGAAGGAAACACTTATAGAGCATGTACTTTCAAAAACTTATATTATTGAATTAAAAGACGTTGAAGCTGAGAATTTTTTGACAAAGTCTCAAATCTTAATGTAGCATTACAAACGTTGTGATTTTATAGTACCAAGTAGAAGAGCATTCATATATTTTTTCCTTTACCGTTTTGATCGATATGCGTTTAGTTTTTTATTGTATTCTATGAAAAGTAGAACGAAAAAATATTCACAAACAGTAAAAATCTACTATTTTGACAGGGATTTTGAGGACATCTTAAGGTTTTGAAATGGTATCTATATATTAATATTCACCTTACAATGTAGAGTCATTGTGTGTAGAAGAAATCTTGAATGTTGTCCTATTACCTGAGACGAAATAACAGACGACGTGTTGATGTCGTAATTTTAAGTAAATCTTCAAATTTAAGATATGTTAGGATGTTGGCAAAATTTGAGCGTACTATATGTGTACCTAAGAAACCTGAATAGACCCTTCACTTTCACCTGTAATAATATTGTTATCTACACCAAGTGTCAAATTATTCATGTTGTCGTAGAATTGGTGTTCTGCTGAATGCAATGATCGCAACCGAAAGAATGATGTCAGATTCAT
>JABASF010000908.1:0-29271 GCA_019776145.1 Harlomillsia oculata
CAAAAAATCCAAATCTACAATATTTTAATTCTAAATAATAATGTTTCTAATGATTATTTTCTAAAGGCAACCAAGTGGTGGAAAATATTCGGGGATCTTGAGTGTTTGGGTCTTCTAATTGCATGTTTGTGCCATGACTTGGATCACAGAGGAACAAACAATGCTTTTCAAATTAAGTAAGATTTTTCCTTCACTTTGCAATTTTTAATTTTATTATTACATATTTAATAACATTGTTTTAGAGCTGAATCAGCGTTGTCGCAGTTATACTCAACGTCAACAATGGAGCGTCATCACTTCGATCAATGTCTCATGATCATCAATAGTCAGGTAACTACGCAATTAGTAATTACGCTCAAGTGCGTTTTATTTGTAGATTTGTTTTTGATATTCGGTGAAATGACTGTTGTTTTTATGTACAGGGTAATCAGATTCTTTCGAATTTGTCTCCTGATGAATATGCTCGGGTTGTCAAAGTTCTGGAAGATGCAATCATTGCTACTGATCTCGCTGTTTATTTTAAGTACGAATTTTTAATTTAAAAAATTATAGCATGTGAATTAAGATGATGTCAATCTTGCAGTGGACGCCAAAAGGCGATTTAATGTTTGCAAGTTGATTCGACTAGATGAAGGAAAGTAGATTTCATATTTACTTTTCTCCTTTTCTTGAGTCCTTGTAATCATTTATTGTCTTTGGCTTGTGGCAAACTGAAGTTTTCAAACTGATTATTCGTAAATATTCTACGCTAAAAAATGCTTGTTATGGTGTGCTCAATTGGAAAATTGTCATTTTTACTTTAAGAAACCGAACAACGTTCCTGAAGATTGTGGACACTAAAACTTACAACTGGGACAGGGACTCTGAGCGAGATTTGTTAAGAGGTCAATTAATGACTGTTTGTGACTTGGCAGCAATTGCAAAACCGTGGGAGCAAGAGAAAAAGGTCAAGCTCACTGAGAATCTTTACATAACGCACTTTAATTAGGAATGTAAAACAGTGTAGAATGAATTTTTTATTATTCGCAGATTGCTGAATTGGTTGCGAGTGAATTTTTTGAACAAGGTGATATGGAAAAGGAGAAATTGAACATGATTCCGATTGTAAGTTTTGATACTGTGCTAACCGTATATTTATAAGATTACTCCTTATTATACAATTATTAACTCTTGTTTGTTACGCGTGCTTTCATCAGGATATGATGAACCGAGATAAGAAAGATCAGTTGCCAGTCATGCAAGTTGCGTTCATTGACTCAATTTGCTATCCAGTTTACAATGTAAGTCGAATAATTTAATTTCACTTGATTAACAAAACAAGTTGCATTCCTGCATTGCATATTGCATCCAATGATTGAAAATTTTGGAATGTAGGCATTCGCCAAGTTGTCCCCGAGACTTGTACCTCTATTGGAAGGTATTTGTGAGAACAGAGAAAATTGGTCGAAAATGATTTCTTCTCACTCTCAGGCTGCGTTCACTCAGTTACAGTTACAGGCACAGCCAGACAAGTCATCTTCAGAGAATGGTCAATCTCATTAAAATAAATTATTCAAAACCATTTTAATGTTTTAACGTATACTCTAAATATTTTTCATATTTTTATGCTTTAGTGATTTTGGTTTGATTTCATGATTATGAAATTATATTTATGATTTGATTGTAAGTTAATTGCAATATTACGGAATTGCCATATTGTCGTCACTTAGTTGTTGATGTACTTAGCGCATTATTATTAATCAGTAATCACTCTTCAAAGTAGCCAAAATGTTGGAAGATTTTTAAAAAAATGCTTTACTATTAGTATACGAGCTGCATGTGACCTGCTAAATGTGCAATGAAGCAATGTTTAATGTGATGGTTTTAGATTTAACAAAAATTGCTCTAACCTGTTGTGGTAACTGACATTTACAATGTGACCTCCGGCTCGTAAGATGCCATAGTATAGAACTATAACCTTTTGATGTTAAATGCAGTACTGACCTGCTAAATGACTAATGTACTGTAAATTGTACAATCATTAAAATATAACAAACTAAATTATTATAATGACAAGTATACAGTATACATAAAAGTAAAAATCTAACGTAATTAATTTATTATAACTGTGTAAATTTTACCCGATTAGAATTTTAAGTTTCTCATTTGTTTGCATTGTTTTAAATGTTATTAAGTCACAGCTATTTTGACTACAAAAAAATTATTTATATCGTACACGCAATCTGTATTCTTTATTGGTAGTCTTATAAAAATCAGTACAAATAGCTTTTTTAATTGTTTGGCATTTTAATAATGATTTGATTCCAGATCCAATACATTTTGACTTTGTGAGCTATATTTGATTTTACGTAAAAGCACTTGTTTAATTTCGTTCCAGGTCTTACATTTGAGGACTTCGTTTTTAGTATTTGTAAGAAGTTTTAGGTTGAAAGCTTTAAAAAAGCGGTCATATATTGAAGCTGAAATTCAATTAAATGTGCTATAACTGTGAATGTCCTTGTCATTTAATTGTGAAAGTACTATAGAAGAGTGAATAAATTCCATGCAATTGATTGTCTAGTGGATATTTTGTGGTTTTTGCATTGTTTTCATGCTTTTATGACACTTTTAAACTCAAAAGCACAAGATGTGTTTTGTCTTGTCAAGTCTCAACTTGTAAGACGATCCTTTCGGGGGAACTTGAAGAAAACGTTCCCATCCAAGCATTGAAAGGAAGGACGCATTTTGTGTTTGGAACTCAGTCGACAGCCAGCTTCGGAGATGAGCAGACGTTCTGAACGTTCCTAACGTGGGGACACGTGCATTTCTTCCATTCGATCCTTTTTCCATTAGAAAGCAAGGAATTTGTGGAGCTTATGTTTGTTTCTGCCTTGTCATCTTAACTATAATTAATAGCTAATTACAACAGAGATAAAGCAGCCAAACTTTCCAAGGTGCACCAAGAAGAAAGATTTTCATGAAAGTGTTTCTCAGTGTCAATCTGTCAATGCCAAAGTGTTTGAATTGATTGTTTTGTGTCCCATGAATTAGGATTTAACTATTTCCGAGTTTCGGTTAATTAACTGATTTCTTAAAAGGTAAATAATGTGACGAATTTTCAATAAACGCAAAAGTAATGGAACTTCTTTACGGACCTTTTCTGAAAGGTTAAGAATTAGTATATGATTATGTTTGGAAGATGAAGTGTAGCATAAAATTGTGAAACGTTTTTATTGGGACGTGTTTAAACGTGAATTTGGAAGCTGGTTTCCTAGTTTTGCTGAATGTGGTGAAAAGTAGGTGAAATTCTCCTGGGGACGCTTTTCTCGCTGCAAGCGCAGCGAAAAGAGATTGGATTATGCGTGTGTTGTGGAAAATCATATTGGTGCATTTCATCACAGTTTTTGGAAGTCTTCATGCAGAAGGTAACGAACGCATATTTTCACTTTAACTTTTTTGTCATGCATTCCCAGAATTTTGTTTTGTCTAATTTTTTAAAAGAAAATTAGCTGAGGCTTCACAAGGGAAAGTAGCTATAAAGTTTTGAGGTATGTGTTGATGCGAGTTGCGAGTCTCATTAAAAGTACATGAAGAGTGAAAAATTTGGAGATTTTTTGTAGAAAGTTGAGTACAAACAAAACGCGAAGTCATATTGGGAAAGGATGTGGAGACCCTTTGATTCTTAAAGTAATGATATGGTTTGAGTACCTTCTCCTGTCGGTCGCAAGGTGATTACAGATATTAGGAAACCCTGGGAATGAGACGTCAGCCCATTAGCAGCGCAACCAAAGAGCCTTTTTCTGCCATTATCCATTCTTGTGTACAATCACAGTTGGATTCATCATCTTGCAAGGAAAAGGGCACAAGGAGCAAGGTATCTCTTTGGTTTGTGTTGGCAGGACGCGGAGTGATCCCTTTCGTCGACTTAATTGTTGGCTAAAGTGCTCACAACTGTACGAGAAGACGTGGATGCAAGTTTTTTAAAGTGTGATAGTGAAGGAATGAGAGAAAGAACCAGCTCTGTAGTGTTTCTTTTACTATACTAACATATAGTCAGTTAAGTCCAGTCCAACCACCCCTTATTTCCCATCCATTATCCAAATGTCTAAGTACACCCTTCACGCATCTTCAAATGTTCAAAAAAGTCTCCTCCTTAAAAAGGGCTACATGAGCTACAACAGTTTATACAGTGTGCTCTTTTTTGGTACGCACAAGACTTGACGATGGCTTGAGGAACTCTTCTGACAGAAGATCTTATGGAAGCGACTTAGAGAGATCGAGACTGCTATGTTTAGGATTTTGGACTTGTGTCAGGGTAGGAAAGGGAACACGGGAAGGGTACTTATAAGAACACAAGGGTCTACTGTGTATCCCTTTTCTTGCATGGTCAGGTGGACTTTTTGAGTCCTGTCGTGTGTTCAAGGCCAATTCCATTAATTCTGGAAGAGGAACAAGTTCTCTTGCATGCGGTGGGGATGCATGCGTCTTACTAATTCCTCCTTTGTTTTATGGAAACAAGGCACAAGGCCCACCGTCGAACTTCATCTTCGATACGTTTCTCTTTTGTTCCGAATCCTTTTCTTTGGTCTTTGGATGAGAGATGAGACAAGGAGAATCTCCCAGTGTTTCATTTCTTTCGAGACATTATTATGTAATCGCAACATGATTTGAGTATAAGAGACTCGTTCAATGTGTATTTAAATGTAGTTTCTTATCATCAAGGGAGTCTCATTTTGAGACTCTGTTTCATGATTTGATGTAAGTGTTGAGGATTATAACCAGTTTTAGATACAGGTCTTATTCTTTCACTCAAAAAATGATGATACGTGAAGTGAAACTATTGAGATGGATGACTAAGGTGATTTCATCATGTAAATTTTGTATGTCGATGTTGTTTAGGTGAAATCAAGTCCGCAGAAGGGACGCCGACAGAGAAGCCTTGGGCTTACGACGTCACGTGGTTCCAGTTGGAGCCTGAAGACTCTTACATTATTCGGAATAAACCGGCCACTTTAACATGCAGAGCCGCATCTGCTCTCAAAGTAAGTGAACTTTTCCTATTTGTCGGGCATTTCGGGGAAAGGAGCTTGTTTAAAAGATAGGGATATGCATTAGTGTCCGCCGCTCGGGCTCCAGGTCAGGTTCACTGAGAAATGCTCAAAGTTGGACTGACTGGTCTGTGTACTCTTGGAATCTATCTTGATAATGATGTTCGACTCTCCGTCGACTTCCACTGTGGTGGCTTGCCTTTCTCGGCAAGCCACAGAAGAACCGCAACCGTCTCTTCTCTAAACTTCGGCTCTTTCTTACACGATCCTTATGCTCTCAGATGCCTTCCTTGGGTCTGATCTCTGATGAGTCCGATGACGGAGGAAAATGGCTCATGTTTCTATTCCTTTTCTGCCATGCCATGTGCGGTGCTCGTTGAGCATTTTTAAACAAGCTAAACCAAAAAGGAATAAATATTCTTATATTATATTTTCTAATGCTCTTTTTTTCTTCGTTTCCAGGTATTTTTCAAATGTAATGGACAACAAGTTTCCAAAGAGAAGCAAGCGTATCTCAACTTCACTCATGGGAACACCGGAGCACCTCTCGTAAGTTCCCTTAAGTGCTTTTTCCTTTGGTTCCCTAATCCTAATAATCGGATAATACTGTAAAGGATAATAAAATAGATGTTTAGTACTCCTCATAATAATGCAGGAATGCATTTGTGATCCAGTGATACAAGGATTTTCCGCTAAAATACGTCGTCGTGATGGAATTCTTCGAAGCACTCTCTCTCTCTCCCCTAAAATTCTCAACTTTTGTATTTAAAGGTATTCAACATCGATGATTTTTTTTTCATTTTATGCAGATGGAGGTTCAAATGAATGTGACCCGAGAAGAAGTGCAAGACTACTTTGGAACTGACTCTTACCGCTGTGAATGCGTGGCCTGGAACAAACGTGGAGAACGCAGGAGTCAAGCCGCTGTGGTCCAGGTTGCATGTGAGTTTTCGAAGTTAATTAAAATCATTTTTTTGTTCATCCAGCCCAGTATAGAATATGAGAAAAGCTTTTCGGTGTATGTGGATGTGTGTGGAAATGAAATTATGCGGAGAAAGGACACGTTTGTGAAGGATGTAGCTGTCATTGTGTAAATCTAAAGGTAGAGCTTGGATTTTCATTATCATGGTGTTTTATAAGACAAAACAACAGATGTGGATTGTTGATACCGCTCGCTTCAAAGTGTGGTGTAAATGCAATGGATTCTTGCATTGCTTTGGAATCATGGACGAGAATAAGTTTGCTACTGTTTGAGCCTATTCTACATTTCACTAGTAGCGGGAGCCTGGACAAGCTGGAACAACATTTGCATACAAGGCTCATTCGCCCTCGTTGGTAACACCAGGCTGACGCTGGTTTTGGTTGGAGACGAGTGTTCACTATGCAACTTGTTCCTCACCTCCCAAGCTCTTGGAACTTTTGATCAATGGAATAATTTGATACCAGCTAAGGAAATATCCGCTTGAGATCTCTCTTTTCTCCTGCGGTCAGACAAAACTGGTAGCTTCCTCGTAATTCATCATACTGTCTGTTTTGGGGATGGGATGAGTGTATGGAGGAAGATTGTTATTGCTTAATACGTTGCATATTAGTACATCACATCATTTCATGCATGACGGGCGACGGTACGACTCGTATGAGGTATGACCATGTCTTTGACGCTGTATCCTTCGCATCGGGTGTTCCAGAGAACTGTGTGTTCTTTGTTCATGGAAACGGAAAGAGATTGTCCCTGGATTTGGTTCAAAGCAGAGCGAAAGCTGAGTCTCAATTGAATATCGTGCCGGGAAGCCTACAATTTAATTTGACAATTATGTTTGCATTGTTTTCCAGATTTGAAAAAGTACTTTGAGACATCGCCGTACTCACAAAGCGTAGAGATGGACTCTCAAACGGAATTTCGTTGTTTTCCTCCTGAAGGAGTTCCACTCGCCGTTGTAACTTGGATGCGTGATGGAAGACTCGTGGAGCCCCAAAGAGATTCGAACTATATCATTACAGCCGATGGACATTTGCTCATCGCTCAAACCCGACTGTCAGACATGGGAAATTATAGTTGTGTGGCTGAGAACATTGCTAGCCGAAGGGTCAGCGAACCAGCTCTACTGACCGTATACGGTAAGGAATGAATGTTTGACACGATTTAATTTAAGACTACTAAAATGTCAGTAGGTGGAACGCATTATAAAATTAGCAGATTGGTATTAGCGAGACAGTTTACTTTGGTTTGTTTGACTTTCTTTGTGTACTTACGTTGGTGGGTGTAGTACGTTTTTTCGTCTCAGTGGTGAATGTAGTAGCAGCAAAAGTGTAAATATGGAGTGCTTTTACTATTGTCATGAGAAGTTTAAGAAGATATTATATATACGGTAGGAAAGATGGAGAAGGTCCGTCCGATTCCCACAGTACCACTTGAACTGTTTTTCTAGACTTTTAGAAGGGCTGAATTGCAAGTTAAACAAAGTGACAAAAAAAAGTGATGGTAAAGTGTGTTGAAAGTGAATTCAAGTTGCCACGTGTTGGCAGTGTTGACGTACAATGCTATAGAAAATTCGGGTATAGAATTCTGTCCTCAATGCGTTATGTTACCTGGATGAAGTATTTCTGTCATCTGAAAGAATACCGAGTGAGAATTTGAGACTGGAATCTCTTTTTATTTTTTTTCCTCTTTGGCCATGCATAGCAGAGTCGTGTCGTGAGTTGTGACACGACCAATGGTAAAACGTTGTGCTGTGCTTTTTATTTCCGAATGCTGTAGCCCTTTGGGTCTGTTTTTGTATTTCACCGTTCGTGAATTGCATACATTGTCCGTTGAGTGGGTTTTTTTGGTATTCTTTTTGAGTTGTTCAAGAGACTGGTAGAAGAGGATCCAGAGGGGATCTTTTCATGTAAAATGCATCAGATATGGATACGCAGACGGTGCTTGTAAGTAGGCATAAATTATACGAAACCAGGACCACGAGACGTTGGTGAAGCACATTCACTCTAGTAGATTTTGATCCTTGTGTTTGTCCCGCTTTGAGTTTATTGAAGAAATTCGTGCGTTTTCACGTTGAAATTCCAAAGTTGAGTTTCAGTTCAAGTATTGAGACTTTGGGACTAAAGGTAAGGTAGGTATTAAAGTTGACTTTGACTTTCTTTAGAAGTTATTCCAGCCGAGGGAGGAGGGACAAGGACATGAGATGAAAAGCAAAAGCAAAACAAGAGAAATGCGACGAAAGTATGAGAGACAGAGAGAGGAATGACTTGGTTCTCACCTTTTATTGAGACTGTGGAAGTCTCCAAGAGGGAAAAGCGAGTTATAATGAGCTTGTGGAGGTGACAGTCATAATACGCCCATATTTCATTTCGTCTCGGTTCAAGTCTCTTCTGCTACTGAACATTCTCCAGTGGGAGTCCACAACTCATAGCTTTTTGCAACTTACCAAGTGTGTCGTCGTGAAGCACCACGTCTCAATGACTTGGTGAATGTCAATTAAGATAAAATTTGTATAATAGGCGAGTCATTTATTACGAGTTCAACGGAAAATAGACTCTTGTGCCAAGACCTGCTGTTGAATAAGTTCTTCCTTCTGATTCCTGAATCTTCTGCTTTTTGTACGTCTCATTACGTGGCAATTTGGCACGAAGCCCCTAATACAATGTATGACTACAACTACTGTTTCGGATATTTGTTCATGTTATGTTCTGGTCTTCTGTCGGAAAGCGTACGTAGGTTGCATCCCAAACGCACACCACACACACAGCAAGAATTTGCCATTCTCTAAAGTGCGTTTATGCGTTTCTTTGTGTGCGTATGTGTGTGGCTCACAAATTCGCGTGGCACTTCCGTCAAGCTCACATGTATGGAAGTGCCGAGATGCTGGAAAGTTCATAGCTTTCGGGAAATGAGAGACAGTCTTATGTTCCGTTCACTTACCTCTAGTTTCGCATGGCTGTATTGTAATTGTAATGAAAGAGTTTCTGGTCTGGCCCGCACTAAAACTACAATGTAAAGATTTCCAGTGTGAGTAAAAAAGAATTCAACATTGCATTACACTGCCACAATGAATTACAAGAACTGCAATGTTGCTGTTGTATGCTCCGTTTTAACAGGCCATGTGGTTTTTCACTTTTTCGAACGACAACGGCTCTTTCTATTCTTTGCTATTCTATCACTGTACAATTGTCGCTACTTTGTATAACTTTACAACATTCCATTTGGAGATCTCGGAACAAGGGAACGAAAGGCTTAAAGAAGTGGTTTTAAAATAAGGTAGTCGAGGTCTCTTGTGACGTGACATGCTGCTGAAGGGTACGTGGTCATTGGTCTGTAGAGTCTGTACAAGTGAATTGAAGAGGGTGATTATAGATTGGCGTGGAGAACAATGAGTGTGCAGTTTACTGCAAACAAAAGGCTTGGACCCTCGTCGTGGCAGCTTGAAGATGTTGTGTCCCTACTAGTAATAGTAATGACGAAGAGGATTGGGTTGAAACGAGGGAGTAGGAAGAGAGAAATCATTAGAATGTAAAGACACAACATCAATCTCCATTTGAGATTGAGAGCCGAGGGGTGAACATGGAACGCCAAGGGAGACAAAGGTAAAGAATGGCAAAAATGCTGACAGGAGATCCTTTTCCTCTTTGCTCTTGCTCGCTCTTCTTTTTCTCTGAATCCTTCATTTTGCAGTCTGTGAGAGAGAGCAAACGGGCATTAGGCGGGTTCTTCGTTCCAGCCCAGAAACTCCATGTCTTTCTTTCTCGTACTCAAGTGGAATAGTGGATATTGCAGACTGACGGGAGTGTAGAGCTCTTCAACTTTTTTTTTGCAGACGTGCAACTCATGTCGCTGTCTTTTGTGGACATTCCGTCCAATTCGTTTCGTCTGGTAGGCCTTTCAAATGCATTTATATTCTCTTTGACTGTTGACACGCTCCTCTTTTGGATTGGATCTTAGGTCGCGAAAGGCTCAAATTGAGTTTGCAAGACGAAGTTGAACGACCCAACAGCCCGACGTTGACATATTCGTTATGAAGCAAGTGGGATGAAATTGGGAAATTCCCCTAGGAGAATATATAGAAATAACGTTGCTACTATAAAGTTTGTTGCTGTTTTTGCAACTTGAACAATCTTGAGAGATTTACAACTTTCATAATATTCAGTTTTTGCGCACTTTAGGATATTGAGGATACGTAAGATTCCGTGTAGGACTTTATACTTTTACTGCAGAGTTTTTTGAGACTTGTTATGTTATAATGGTAGGTTCTGTTTGAATAAAAATATTAAGCTTGATGCGATTTTTAACATTTTGCAGTTAACGGAGGATGGTCGCAATGGTCCTCATGGGGAGACTGCCAAGGACCATGTGGAAAAGGAATTCAGAAACGAACAAGGATGTGCAACAGTCCTGCACCATTGAATGGAGGACGACCATGTTCAGGATCATCAACGCAGAAGCAAGATTGCATCACACCTTGTCCGCGTGAGTTACCGAAATCGTTTTTGTTTAATTATCTCCAAGGGCGGTGTTTCTGGTTGATTCCGTTTTTGGTCGCATGTGTTTTTAAGCGATAGAAGACGAAGGTTGCATAGTTTCAAACACTTGAGCAACCCAGCTAATCCAGAATAATTGGACGTAAAGAGCTGCCAAATTATCTCCTCAAAATGAAAAGTTGTATAGGGGACTTTTTGGAAGCAACTTCTTCATTTTTTGCGTAGTGACAAGTCGATTTCTAAGTTTTAAATGTTCAAGTGTCTGCAGACTTAAGTACTCGGACTTATATTAACTAATGCTTTGCGTGTGTGTGTGTGTTTGTCTCCAAATGAACTCTATGCGCTTGGAGAAATGATTGATGATCTTTGAAGGAAACGTAAAGTTGCTTGGATCTTGAGAAGTTAATGACAGTCGCCTGGAGCACGTGTGTTCAAAGGCAGAAAAGGCATTAGAAGAATGTAGAAGTTTGTTTAGAGAAAATTTTTCTGTGTTGGAATCCTTTGTGAATTTCAGCCACATTAGGTATGCTCCTTATCCACGCCCGATTTCAGGGAGTTATATAAATGCCTCCTTATAGAAACTTTGTCTTTCCCTGTTGTTCTGCTGAACAAACTCAACGTTCTGAACGAACTGAGCGAGCATCTGGAGCCCTTTACGAAAGGCAAATGCGCGTATAGTTTCACTGGTACAAGCCAAATTAGTCTAAGCTGACTGGGAAAGCTTTGACTTGGATGGAAACCCGGGTTGATGTCTTCAAAGCAAACGCTCCAAAAACTCTAGGCAACCTGATCTCCCTTCAAATGTTTGCTAAACGCATTAGCTGTCAAATGACTCACTAATTAAATAATGTGCCGAGAGGTTCGTTGTCTTTTGTGGGATGTGTCATCCACGGTGCCCACAGGCTCTTTATACATATTATCCTAATTTTCTGTTCCCGCAAAAGTCAAACGGGAAGACCGGATTTGGGAAAAGATAAAACTGAACATCATGGACATGACCAAAGAGCAGCTTTACGTTGTTATATCCTCTACCGTGCTTTATAAGTAGGAATACAGACATGATGTCGAGTATACTGCGTTGTCAGATGAAACCTCATTGATAAGTTGATTGCAAGACAACCTCCGCAGTGCAGACTGTCTGCTTTTGTGACCATAAAGTACAGATTCCCAATTTCTGCTGAAATATAATTCCCCGTGGTGGACAAAAAGAAGTGAATCCTCGAGTAGTGTAATTCAGTAAGCATGAGTTTGCCCTCAACTCTCAACTCTTTCCCAACAAGAATGTGCTACAAACTCGGGCATTAGCATCCTTTGCTTGTGTTTCCGTGGCGTGAGAAATCCATTTGTATGCATGTGGTAAAGTCTCGTTATGTTGCACGGAGGAATGAGGTTCTCTCTGGATTATATTTGATACAGACAGATGGGTTGCAATAAGCTGCACAGAAACACCACCAGGCTTTTCTTTCTATTTGCCTTCAAAAAAAATAGCGAAAAGTGAACAAATGTCGAATTCGTTACAACTTGGAATCCACAAAAACATACGCAAAGACATCAGACAAGACAATCCTGCACAATAGTTCAGTTTGTTGTTTTTGGACGAAACGCAATATAGGATTTTTGTATTCTTTCGTAATTTTACACAAGAGTATTGATTGCACATGAAAATGATACGTTGTGAACTGTGAAGCTGCAAAGTATAAGAAGTCTTGTATATTTACGTTCCCATCATGCTTTCTCCCAGCTCAAAAAAGACATGAGTAGCATTATTATATTTGGATTTGCACTGTAGTCCAATGTGGTGAAAACAGGAGAGTTTCGGATTTTCTTTTCAGCAATATCTTGTACGGGTTTTTTGTTGTATGGAACTGAATGTGTTAGCTTTTATACAGGAGCAGTAAGAAACGATTGCATTACATTTTCCAGATTTTGTCTACATGGCATTGCAAGATGCTGTTGTGTAGTTGAATGGCTTCCTTTTGTTGTTTTCCGAGTCGTCTTCTCTGATTCATGAAATTGTGCGGAGAAATGCATGGAGACCTACATTTGATTTGATGATAGCCTGAGTGTATAGTAATGTGGCTCGAATCAGTTTCCCCGTTATGATCAAATTGAGATTGTCCCATGAGGTTTAGATGAGGTGAAAAGGGAGACGAGTAACATTTTCTTTGGAACACAACTTTTTTTCCTGGAGAAAACGTGGAAGTGAACTGTGGCGACATTATGGGATTCCACGATGCTCCAAAGAAGGGGAAATAAGATCACATTCGTTCTGTGTCCGTGAAAATAACGAGATCTCTCTTGTACTATTTCGTGTGTCTTGGATAAAAACGTGAGCGTTTTTGCTATGTCCTCATCTCTCGTGCTGTTATTTTTTCTAGCGTATAGCATTCGAAGTGTTGTGGCATCTGCTTGGTATTTTATGAATGCGTGTAGGAAGAGATATTGTGAAATATTACCCTAATTAAATCACTATTGGCATGGCATAGACGTGACTAGCGAAAGGTGTACTGGGAAATGTATGACCTTATCCCTCTTGTAAAGTTCCTTTTTGGATGTTTGGCTCAAAAGGTTTTTCATCCTTAGTCTTTTACGTCCTATTAAGATCCTGTGTGGGAAGATGTAGAGGAAGATTCACAAGCAAAATAGTTTTATAGTTTACTTAACATAAGCTATTGTAATGGTTACGTCACCCAACGTCGTGATGAGTGTAAAACGAAGGAACATGTGCAAAGTTAAGGAATGAGAATGAGCCAAGGTATCTCGTTTGACTTGACAGGTGTTGGAATAATAGAGGCTCTTTGGGCCATGTACTTTATGTTTCAGTGCCACGAGTTTATGTTTTTGAAATTGGTTTAAGGGGTTGCTAAATATATCCCGTGTCGGGAGTTGGTTGAGACATGGCTTTTGTCCTGGGGAAGAAGAGAAGAAGGACCTAAATGGATTTCCTCCGACTTTTTGAGGGTGTTGTAGCTTGTACGGTAACAGACACACAACACAACAGGCTCAAGCAGTGACTCTTCTACTTGTCCTATGCGTTTGTGTCGGATGTGACTTGTGATGCAAGTGCTAATGCTGCCTACGGCCTCGCATGCGAGTCTACGGAGACATAAATCAGAACTAGAGGAGAGCACTTAGTTGGAGCAACACACGGAAAAGCTTGGAAGAGAAGCTCTTAAAAATTTACTTTTTTTTGTACTCCTTTTTCCTACCGAACAAGACACATTCTCATGTAAAACTCCGTTTGCCAAGGACTTGAGGATTTTTCGAGCCATTTTTGCGCTCGTTCACTCACAGAGAAATGCTATAGACACACTCAAAAACCGATGCTTTTCCTTCTGTGGCACTTGAAAGAAAAAGATGTTTGTAAATGTACCATGGAGTGATTCCAACGCAAACGACGGCACGCTTTCTGCTTGTCCATGTCATTTTTCAATGCGGTGGAATCTGGAGACGTTTGCTCTATAAATTCCATTTTGCTTTCGTATATTTTTCTGATTTTTTTTTCCCGAGGATTGTGCACATGACAGTGATGATGACGATAGTCTCCTTTTTATATCTTTTGTACAGCGATCGACGGAAAATGGTCTTCTTGGTCATCTTGGTCCATTTGTGGCCCGGATTGTAAGCATCATAAAAGAAGGACGTGTACGAATCCCGCCCCGGCCAATGGAGGAAAGCAATGTCAAGGAAAGGATTCAATGATGTCGAACTGTACAGATGGTCTATGCAAAGGTAAGTTTTTTTTTCACCTGTAATTTCGAACTTTTATGAAAGAATTTATGATCCCACACAATTACATTATCTTGTCATCTCCACTGCGAAACTGCATTTTTTTCCTATCCCTTCTTCCCGTTTCCGTCCTTAATATCGTAACTCTTGTATGGTCATTGTTAATTGAAACTACTCAGCTAATGCACGTCAATATAAACTTCCGCTTCAATGCATCGTGTCAATAAATCGTACATTTAGTTACCCGCACGGAGAGTGTTATGCCTCATATAAGATTGTGCAGTGGATTTGAGGAGAGATTGCATCGGCGTAAATGGTTTAATGTGCTTGTAAGTTGTTGGACTCCTTTTTATTGGCTTTGAAGAAGGCGAAGGGAGCAAATTGGATCAGAGTTGCAACACAAACAGCAAATAGTGCAACTCTCCAAGTCAGCGTAATTAAAAATGTAACTAATGGGACCCGGCAGAAGAGAACGAGGAAGGAAAAGACAGGCCAAAAGTATTAGCTTTCCAAGTTGTGTGTGTGTCTTCTGCGTGTATCATAGCTCGTTTTCCTCAATCCCTTTATTTTATACACTCCAGTCTGTTCACCCATTTGGTCGTTTCCATTCCATTATGCTGCCTCTCCTAATATGCATTACTCCTAAAAGCACTTTAATTACTCCTTGGCTTCTAGACGCGATCTCTTCAACTGACTTGGAGTCTGTTCATCGTCCTCTCTCAGCAGAGCAACCAAGCAAGTCAAGCAAGTAAAATACTAACTGAACCATCTTGTCTATGAACTCTATGAACCATGTGAAAATGTGTATGTGCACAATAATATAACAAGGCACTCGGAACAGGAGAGAGTTAAAGAAAAGAGACAAGTCTGTAACGCTAAAGATGCAAAAAAGACTTTCTCGCACTATATTTTATACTTGCTTCTTCTCTTGAGAGACCAAACGTGATCTTTGAGTATATAGTGAAAGCGAAGAAGGGAGGAACAAGGAAAGAGAGTCTTATTTACGTACTATACTTGGAATTATATAAGAACTGAGACTACGAATAATTTGTGCTGCTTACACGAAGAGCTTTTTGCTCAAGCGAAACAAATAGGTTTCTTTACCCATGTTGTCTTAGTCTATTTACTTTCCTGGATACAAAGGACAAGGAGTGATAGGAGCCAACTCAAACCCATTGCTTTCTTAAGTGGCCTTACAAACTGGAGTCTCTGGATGTTCATTACGCCATCGAATCCATTCCACTCAATTTCATTGCGTTACGTTGTTGCATTGTATTTTGAGAACTTGGTGCGATAGCGAAATAGCGATGCCCTCCAAGTGTCAAGCTGGGGTGAATTATTGGTTAAAATTCATGAACTTTCGTGCTTGTGCTTCACAAAATGCTTTTTCTGTCTTCCATTTAGTAATCGTTGAGCTTGAAGCATTTCTCCGGACATTTGATTTGAACTCATTACTTAAACACACTATTCACGCCTGTTGTGTTCTCGAATTAGTAAAATGTGCACTAAAGTTGCTCTGGCTGTAGGTTCTTGTGCGGTGTGATGTGATGATGGCCAAATGAAATATTATGGGAAGGATTTTACGAGTAATTAAGTTATTAATTAATTACTTAATGTGCTCTGAAAGAAAAACATGGGAGTACGAGCTATATGTAGGAAGAAACGAAATTTATGAAAGTGTTTGTGCATTAATACGCTTGTTTGATTTTGCTAGCTTGTGAAACCCCTCGTAGTGTCAATATTGAACAAGTTGTGTTGTGTGGTTATTTGTGTGGAATCTCTGCTCGGGTTACCATCTGCTTGAACTGTGAACATTTTCTGTATCTTGTGTGATGAAGCGAGCATTTACTGATATACATTGAGCGGAGGAAATGGCAAGATAGATTAGCTTGGAAACCTTCCGGTCCTTTCCAATTTCACCGGGAGAAAAGCAATTCCCATTTATTTTTTGTTGTACTTGGTACTTTTTTTCCTTTAGTCTCTTGACTTTTAGTGGATATCTTCTCTCCGAATTACACCACCTGGATTTCGTTTGTTGCTCTTTTTTTCAGATACGGGAGGCGAGCTCATCTCGATTGATTCGACGTCCCACTCCAGCGATGAAGGTAACTTGGGCACTCCGCCACTATCTTTTCTTTCTCTTTTTTATTTCCCTAGTGAACTTTGCCATATGAGTGAAGGATGAGGATGGAGGCTTTAAACTCGAGCCTACCCGAAGATTACAAAAGATACTATGCCTTTTCCAGGTTTTCGGATTCAGAACAGACTTTCTTCCTTTTTAGTCGATTTCGCATCTTACTACGATATTATAGTTAGAAAGCAAGCATTAATTCTTATAAGTCTGAGAATATATACATTTCTACTTTATAATGTAAGCGTTGACTCGTAGACCATCCTGATGTAATTTTGTTCAGATTCATTAATTTGTAAGCATCGAAGTGAAATGAAATGAGCAAAGAGTTAGTTTTCAGGAGTCTTGCAATGTACAAAGTAAATGTAGTATAGTGTTTTGGTCATCACGTGCTTCCTCTTTGGCACACGCGTGGGTTGGTGGCGACGACGTGCTCATTTTGTAATGATGACTCGTCATTTGCAAAGAGAGCGGCTTGTGTTCGGAATTCAGTAGTGGCCATTATTGGACTTACTTTAGTGGGTGCGTCGGTTAATACTTCGCATGAGAAAATGTGCTTTTCCCTTTTCTGTTCTTGGAGTTAGGTTTATTCTCAACATTCGCCTTGAAGGAAAAAGGAGGAAAGAAGCCGACTTTTCTCCCGTCTTTTCTTCTTATGATAAGTGAGAAAGAGCTGTGTGGCATGAAAGAGAAGAGAAAGCGCGTTTCATTGGGTGCTTCTTGAAAATGATATGAGGGCTCATGAAGCCTGATAGCTTTTCCGCACTGCAAATTCCTCCGCGGAGTCTTAATTATAAGCCTCTTCTTCTCTTTTTCCTTCCCTTCCCACCAGTTTTCTCTTCTCTCAGGAAGATGAAAGAAGCCAAAAATTGAGATACTCAAGATGACATGAAAACACCATTTAGAAATGGGAAGACAAAGACATTGCAAAGTAAACAGTGTATCTCCGTGTGACAAAGGAAGGCTCAACATGTTTCCTTTTTGCTTTTTTGATTCTTCCCCTCAGGCATGTCATTTTGGTTGCAAAACTGCACGCCCGTGCAACGGAATCAAAAGGAACATTATTTCGACCTGCGACTCCGACTGTATCTGCTCTAATTTACATACCTTTGTTGAATTTAATTTCTAGTTTAAATTCCTAAAAAATGTAACCCTTTCCATTTTTTCCCCTACATTTTTCTCAAAGAGTGAAAGTGAGGGGTATAATCCTTCATCATTATTCCATCATGGGGAAAGCAGTGCTGACTAGAATATGGGAAAATGGCATTTGGTCGCTCGTGAATAAATAATGACTGTCGTAAGTAGAAACGAGCGTTCGTTCCGGATTAGAAAGGTGAGTAGGAAGGATGGGAGATTTTGGTTTCATTATGCGAAAAAAAACCTTTCTTTCCTGCAGGCAAGGACTCAAAGCGACGCATTTTTACGCTATAACTACACAATTCCAACTCGAGAGAACGACTTGATTTGACCATATGTTCAATCGTATCGGAAAAATGTAATATGTCTTTATTATTAGAATCTTGGAAAGAGAATGGAACAGAAATGAAGTATAAGAACATTGTGCTGTTATATAAGAAAGACAGATGAATGCATGAAGAAAGTGAGCCTTTCCTTGTGGCAAAATCTTGGACAAGTCTTTCAGAAAAATTGAAAAGACTTGCAGGACGAGGCGTATCCTCTTTCCAAATCACAATGGGAAGTTAGAAGGGAAAAGATATTGGTTTGGAAAAATTTCTAGAAGCTTGAGTCGTCTTTCGGCTCTCTTATTCTTCTAGAACAGAGTTGCAGCTTGTCATGAGATTCTCTCCTATATAAAAAAGGAGGAAGAGACAGTAAAGTAAAGTACACGTTATAAAGTTATAACGTATTCTAATGCAAGCCTTTTTTCCCACTTGCACCCCATACTTTCATTTCACCGAAGCCAAAAGACTGTGTGCTGACGATGGCTTTACGAATTTTTTTTTCCTCTTTCGTTGTACCAAAGGATTTGACGGCACTTTTTTGCACTTATGAGTTCTTCTGGAGAGTACAATACTGAGCGCATATTGGAACACGGCCTGCATTAATTCAACTGGGATTTTTTTTGATGCGCTTCCAAGCAGGAATATAAAAAGTCGGTTCATCCTCTCCCTTGCATATTATTGTTGAGTTCTTATATGACTTAAAATGCGTTNTAATTCAACTGGGATTTTTTTTGATGCGCTTCCAAGCAGGAATATAAAAAGTCGGTTCATCCTCTCCCTTGCATATTATTGTTGAGTTCTTATATGACTTAAAATGCGTTTCTCCACTTAGATTCCTTCATCGCATTGCAGCAAGTTGAATTTTGAATGTAGGAAGTTTTCATTCACTTATTATGACATAGCAAAAAGAATTTTTGCTGCACTCGCCTTCTTCTTCCCCATGTGAGTTGTTACATGATTCGTATACTGAGAGTCATATTCGTAATAGTAAAGAAAAGCTTTCATTCCCATTGTGTTTAATCAAAATCATTACAACGAGAGCTCCATGCTGATGTCATTTGCAGACTATGGACCACTTCCTCATGGCATCTGTTTTGTTTTAGTTTACCTTTTTTTTTCGTTTTTCTACTGGATGTTTGGGTGTTGGGCTACTGTTACATAACTTGGGGCTGTGGGCCAAAAAGCTTTATAGTTATGAAAGGAAGCAGCACGAGGCATTTGGGAATTTTTTGGATTGGCTATATTTCACTCTGCGACGGGTATTTCCAGATTTATGTGGAATGTTCTCTCCTCGGTTCATGGTCATTGCCTGGGCGGTGAAAGCCTTCTCGAATCACCATTTAAGGGAACAAGTGGAGAAGGCAAGTACTGCAGTGTCCAGAAGGTACAGACAGAAAACGAGAGAGAAAGATTTTAGTTTTTGGGAGTGATTTTAAACTGAGATTGATTGCAGGAGTGTTACACAACTCTACGCAAAATGTTTAGACATAGTTTTGATATCCGAGTTATGTTTGGTTGGACTGTTGAGGAATGAATATTATGAAGTCTCTTGTAGCAGGTTTCTCTGGACAAGAAGGGATAAAAGGCGAGTCGAGTATTCGTGTATGACACATGTGAATTATGCCATATGCTTTGAAAGGATCCAATTTAGTTCATGAGAGACCAGCCTGTTTTGCCCTATGGACCCGAGTAGGGGTGAACCACAACTCAAGCTTTTGTGCATGCAAAGGACAAACGCATGGAAGAGTGTGGAGAATGTGTCTGTATAACTTTGAATGTCCTGGGCGGTGACGAAGGGTTAAGTGCTCAGATATTCAGATTGCCACTTTTTATATGTTACTGCTGATGATTTCAAAAAAAGAAATTTGAGACGCTCTGTTCCGTAAAGTATAATTAAGCTTCGTTGATGATTTGTAAGTGTTGGAACTTGGAACGTAATGCTGTGTAAAAAAATGTTGGGAAACCAAACAGTGGAGGTGGAACCCTTCTTCCCGTTTTTTATAGAAATATACGTTTTTTAAAAGAGTGATGTGATGAAGGAAGGTGTCAGCTATTCCGTTATCTGATGACATAGCTTTTGGAAAAGTGTACGGTGTCATTTCGGAGAAAGCTGTCGAGGATGATGAACAAGAACAGACGAACAGAGACAGTAGAGTGTTCGTCTATATTTGGACCAGTTAATGATCCAAAGGCAACTGTCCGCCCCGATTTGAACCTGAGGATGAAGCTCGTTCAACGTACTGAAGAATAATAGCTGTGCCATCGGACACAAAAACTTCATGTGGAGACGTAGGGGCGGGTGCGAGTGAGTGAGAAGCAAACCGGCAAGGGGTTTTTGATCGCTTTGTGATGGTGTTTTTATACGATGTGACCATTTATGTGTATAACTCTGTCGAAGCGGGTTACAAGCAAGCTCAAAAGAATTTTTCGGGTAGTCCCAATAACAGTAATTCTTATAGGAGAAGCGTTGATAGTACTAAACTCATTTTGTAGCTCACAGGGAAGTTGGTATAACGCAGTCTGTCTTTCGTAGACAACCATACAAGTCAGATTCATTTTTGTGACGGTGGTCTTTGGGGGAAGATTGATTCGTGTGTGAGTCCGAATGGCATTAGATGCGGAAGTGGGTCCCAAAGAACGCCATCCACGTCAGCGACACGCTTTGCTCGTCTAAGATAAACGGCCGACCCTTTGTTCGCTCAGTTCTTCGTTCCTTTCCTTCTCATTTCTTTTCTCTCCCTCTTGCCTTTTTTTTCGTAGACGCCACTGTGAGAAGTCTTACGAAGCCACCTTCAGATGCACCACAAGACTTTTCTATACATTTCGCACGCAGTTCGGTTTTATTCGTGTGACTTGTGTTCACAAAGCTACTGTGAACCAAACTAAAACTCAACATTTTTATCCACTTCCTCTCAATGTGCTCCTCGTAAGCTTTGAGGAATACGGTACAAATTGCTTCATTTTGTCTCTCAATTTCGTCCTAAACTTAACTTTATGGAACTTTCAATTAGCAAGTGGGCTACGGACTACGAACTCAAAACATGGAAAAAAAGTCTTTGGACCATTGAGAACCAAGTCAAAGATGCAATTTCGCTTTACGACCTCCATATCGTTTCCCTTGCAGAAACAGGAGACTGCGGGATGTACTAAAAGTTGAGACTTGAGACAGTCAAACAGTGCGTAGTGTCCAGCTTCCAGTACCTGCATCGGAGAAGGAATGCGGTAGTGTAGTACAGATGAAAATGTATTTCCTTTGGTGTAAGTGATAAAAATACTGGTTGGCAGGGATGAGAGCATTTATCGCATTGTAGCACACGCGATGCGTGGTCGCACTTTGCCAAATGATGCGAATCAATTGCTCCCAGAGTTGGTTGGCTGGGGAGTCGAAAAAGCAAAAATGCTCAAGGGCAGAGATGAAGACATGACGTCTTTAGCTCCATCACCTTTCTCTTTACCATCTCCATCACAAAAGGAAAAAAGAGCTGTGTGAGATTCAGTGAGCCATGAGCGACCGTCCGTTTGTCTCATCTTGTCATGAATGAAAGATAGGAGAGTCAGAGAAATCTCCTTTTCTCCGCGTGTTACCGTCTCTTGTGTGAATTGCCATCCAGATTTGCGCTTCCTAAGCCGCTCTCGCTTCCCTTGTTCCCATTTCCACTACATTGAATCTTCAACGAGCACACAAGAAAGTGAAACGAGTAGAGAGAGAGAGAGACTGTGCTCCCATTATTTTCCTTGTCTTCTTGACGTCGTGTTCCTTTACTCCGTACTTTTACTTCATGTTGTCGTTGTCATATTACGTGCGTTTATGAAAGCAAAAACAGTCTTCTGTGCGTTTTGAGGCCCTAGAGACTTAACTTTTGAGCCTTTAACATCAAACAAGATTCGCTTTCTCTGCCTATGAGTTCTGTAGCCCGTAGCCCTTAAAGCAAGAGCATATGGTCACCATTTCACAAGCACCAACACGTGTAAGAATTTTGTTTTTTTGCACTATTGACTACCGGAAATACCATTGTGCGATCTTAAAGGTAGCATTTATGGTTTGCCATTTGAATAGTCATATATTATTAGTATTACTGACTACTGACTAATTTTATTACTTTTCCGGAATGGCACATTGAGTTTCAGTAGCGAAATCGTAAATGTCACAAATCATGTAAGGATAATTAAAATATTAATGAGAAACCAGGAAGTTACGAGTCACGACTCATAAATGATGTGTGGTGTGATGAGTTCATTGATGCTATTTTGAATGAATAAGGCACGGCAGACTGGAATAATTTGTGAGGTTTCGCTCAAATTGATTGTTTTGAAAGTGCATGTGTCACACAGAATAATAAAGGGCAAGTATGGGGACAAAGAGTGAAATTGGAAGATGTAAAGTGTCAAAACTGTCTTCATGAATGGTGGAAATGATGGTCAATCTATTCGTGCAAACAAAAGCGTTGTGTAGCATGTGTACCCGGTTCCCTGGAACGGGTTCTATTATTGAAGGTGCGAAAGTGTCAATAGATTGTGATACAACAGTGTTAGACTCGGGAGTGAGAGTGTGATAAGTGTGATTATAGGATTGAAAGACGTGACGTATGAGGAACAAAGAGAGAGGTGATTGTGAAATGCCTGTGCAGACTGCACAGGCACTCCCATGAGACGAGGGTCGTTTCGCATCAAAGGCAGTGTGAGTGAAAGCAAAAGTAACGCGAAAGCTCTCGTGCCGTTTGTCTCCAGGAATCTGCTGCTACTGCTTCTTTTCTCAGTCATTCGTGTGTGTCTAAAGAATTCTTGTAGAAAGAAGTATAGTAAATGAAGGAGCACCAAAAGCCCATGGAGAAGGGGCAACTCGCTCGTCACCGATGAAAAAATGAGGCGGAAAGTGGAAAGCTGACATTTGAGCGAGAAGCACAACTCGACGTGACAGGCAGTTAGCACAAAAGCTGTACAAAAGCATTTCTCCCCACATTCGAGAATATTGGAGGACTGAGTATGCTTTTGCTTATACTGGAAAACTGGAATGATTGTCAGTCTCATTGTACTGTGCCAAGTGCATTCATTTCCTTCTGCGGGGCAATATGCGAGCCCAAGTCCAAGTATAAATAAACAAGGATGTGTCATCCCTCTGCGGAGGAGCATTGTGGGTCGTATGGAAGTTAGTGTACTTTTGTTGCATTCATTCACTCTATGAAAGGGCAATAAGTGCAGTTTTTCTTCAGCTCTTTTTTGGTGGGGATGTGACTCATGATTTCGTATGGTGGTGTATCGATTATAAGCATAGTCATGTTGTCACGACTAAAGACTGAAGAAAGAGCTCAAGTCGTTCTGGATGAGAATGGGCTGCTTTTTCGGTCCGGGAGGACTTCCGTCCGTTCTTAGTGCGTCTCTCGTCTCGTCTTGAAATCACAAAGCGTTGCATGCAATGCCAACATGCGACACGCATAGGGAATTCCCTTACAGTAGAATCATACTTTAGGAATCTCAGAGCGGCAAAAAGACTCGGGAGATAGAAAGCTCCAGACACAATTCCAAGTGCGTACATTAGGAGATGCTCCTCTGCCTCACAATTCATAACGATTGCCATTTTTATGACCTATCTTCTGCCTCCCCTTACGAATCTATAGGCATGATGCATGGCTACCATCAAGAGACACTGTGCACACAAGAGAATGAGACGAAGGAGAAGAAGAGTGCACAAGGCTCTCCACAGGAACACACCAAATCCTCTTCTGAGTTGAAGTGTAAAGCCCATTTCGGTGCAGCAGGAGTTTTGTCCAAATGGTCTCAGCGCTTTTGCCTCCAAACATAAGAACATTTGAGACTCAAAAAGCATAAAAATGCAAAGCGCCTATAATTACATGGAACATACACAGTTTTTTTAAATTATGGTCAGAGACACACTGTGTGTTGTTAAAAAAGAGAATCCGTAAGAACGGATGTTCCTATTATGCATAGGGTGTAATTGAGCCAGTTTTTCACATTTGAAGATGACAAGATGAAAATAATATGTGAGGTGTAGGAAACGTACTATCTGATTCTACAGAGTCGGTTTAATGTTGGTGGGATGCAAGTGACAGTGGCAGTGAGAGAAAGGATAAGAACAGGAATAATAAAAAGCAGGCAGGCACACGTTCGTTGGTTCGGTTGGGCCGTTGGGCCCTGTGCCGTCGTCGGAGATGTAGAAACTGTGATAATCCGTCGTATATTTTGATGTTTGCCCTGAGATCACGTCATATAAGACTTAAAACAAGGCAAAGAGCACTAAGACTGTCTGCTCTCCTAGATTCAACTAGCTTCCGACAGTCGTTTGGGTTGTAGCCAAAAGTGACTTGACGGGTGGTTGGATTTATGACGAAGTTGTTTCCATATTTCCCAATTGGACTTTGTGTTGTACACATGTTATTACTCCTAGAGTGAATTGATGAGTGGCTCTTGTTCTCTCCAGTTTTGCACGCAGTTAGCACCTTTGGACAAGAGACCACACAATGGATGTCATCATTGCCTTTTCATTATGTCCCATACTGTGTGATTTACATGAAAACAAGTTGCGTGAATCCGAATTTATAACTGTAGACTTGGCACGCATCCTTCGTTTCGCTGCAATGCCGTGGAGTGATTCACTGATTTTCCTCCTTGTGATTCCTGGAAAGTCGTTTCGGTTCTGCATTTCGGGATTTCAAAAATCCTCATTCACTCTTCTGTCTTCCCGTTTTACATGAATGGGAAAAAGGCTGGAGAGGTCGGGACGTCAGAGGTAATAGATGTGGAACAGTTGCTCATTTGCTCTGGGTCGACTTCTCCTTCTCAGATCCGTACATACAGACAGCTGGGCAGGGAACTTACAAGTTACAAGTACTCGGTACACCGTACACGAATACGTTAGCCCACGATTTGTACTCTCTTCACTTTCAAAAGTGTCTTCCTCTTTACCATCTGTAGCTTTCATTTTAAAACTATGCTATTATCAAGCTTCGGGGCACAAACTCAAAACTTTGTAATATGTACACAAGACTTACGCATGTTTCGTTATTAATGTCTGCAGTGCACGTTAAGTTGTCTCGAGTAAAAGCTGCTTAACAAACCAATACAAACGTGCTGAAAGCTTCGTTATTACGATACACTTAGAGTTTTACCAAACGATTCCATGATACATAATGTTGTAGTAAAGTATTTCCCCATGTCTCATTTTGAAAGGCTCGTGGGGGCTGTGAATGTGCGAAGTAGTACTTTTAGACAAAAGTTTTTGCATTACCATCCATCCTTCTTCCTTTACAGTGTCGTATAGTGAACCAAATGGTGTTCTGAAGGAATGGAATGACGAAACACAATAGAATGAAGATAGTCCAAGCGATATATAACTTGTAAATGAAACTTTACTACCCGCCAAATGGAACATAAGTAAAAGCTTTGAGAACAAATTTTGAGAATATGACACCTCTTTTGCGGTTTGACGGCTCCAATCGAAGTGAATGTCAATTGTTAGTCACAACGTAACGGGAGAAGGAAAGAGATTAGGAATGCATCTCTTTCCCTCTCGAAACTTCAAGCATTAGATATTCCGATTTTCTAGTGAAGCATGAACGTTGGAGTTGCGTGTATAATTCGTAATATCAAATGGGTCGATGCTCATATGAGTGTGGAATCACAAGCATTTTGTTATACATGTAAGCAAAGTCCCACTGGAGCCTCTTCTTCCCTTTTTGTCAAGATGTGGCTTTGTTCGACTGAGGGCATCTACCAAGTCCTCCTTAGGGATTTCACGGCCTTTTGATTGAATAGGACCAATTTGGCTGTAAGGGCTGCATGAGTCGCTCAATATTGGAGTTACAAAAAGATCCAGTCTCTCGTCTCCTTGTTTAGTTTGGTTTAGTAATTCTTGGCAAAGTAAAATATGGCTCTTTACAGAAGACATCATTTGACCATTTACTTGTAACTTGAGAGTTTTGCTTGAAGATTGTTAGGGCTAGTCAAAGATCCTCCGTTCGGGAGGGGCCGGTACGACCTTTTAAGTTGCTTTTGAGGGTGTTTTCTCCTGCAGGCCTCCCGTTTTCGTGTGGGCAGACTGGGAAGTGAGCACACACACACACGAAGACTCTCTCTCTCTCTCAAAACTCTAGTGTTCTTTCATTCTTTCCTCTTCTTCTTCTTTTTGTGCTATTGTTTTACTTATTTGGCTGCGGGCGACACTCACCTTTTGTTCTGAATGTTAACAATCAAATAAGAAAATCAGTTCCCTCATTGAAAGTTATGGTTTCCCCTTCTGTCCTCACTCTAAGGAAAATGTAGGGAACTTTTGGTATGGTCTTGTGAGAAAATTGTGACGAAGAAATTGAGCAAATATGCTGACGTTTCATTCTCCAGACGTATTCTTTTTCTTTTTGTGAAAAGTTTACAGTTGGCATTTCCCTGACGTCGGCAATCCTCCGTAAGAGAAATGATGGAGAATCCTTTTTTGATGATGTAATAAGGGAAATTCATCATATGCTCTGATCATCTTAAGTCGTGACAGCGTGGAAAGCTCGGCTTGTTTGTAGTCTCGTCATAAACTTGTCTTTACGACATGAATGAAAGGCTCATGCTTGCCTCTTAGGCACATGCTTCTCCTAAGACGAATTTCTCTCCAGACTTTTTGGCCATGAAGATAAATGAATGCATATTATTGTTTTTTACTTGTTCATAAAATACAAGCCTCATTTGGGCGCACATTCAAGATTGCTATTGTCATACACTGAGAAAAACTTGAGACTTGTGCCTTGTCTAAGCCTAGAAGTGAAGCAAAGCGGTTGTTTTTTTTCCTATGGTTTGTTTTCTGTATAGTGTTCTTATTGCATTGACTGCATAATAACTCCGCCCGCGCTTTTCTTCGAGATTCCCTTGAAAAATAAGGTTTGTTCAGTGGCATCAAGTGCGTGTACAAGCACTTGTCTACTGGTTTTGGTGGCTGACAAAAAATTACCATAAAATGTTCATTTTGTGCGTGGACTTCTTCTTGAGAGGATGATGATGATGACGGTGCTCGGGTGGTGGTGAGAGGGTTCCAACTCAAGGGAACGGGTTGAATCGTTGAATGAGATGCCACTATACTATCTCTTCTACCCGTCTTCAAGAAGGAGGAGACGGGAAAGTAAAAAAAAACTTTGGCGATATTTTGGACGGAGTGACTGTCGAAATCACGAGTTTACGGTCCATTTCGTCCCCCCTATGCACACTCGGTGCTTTTGGTGAATGCCACTATGAAACGGCTTGAAGAAAAGCGGGATGGCCGGGATTACGCATCACAAGCGTTTTTAGTATACAACTTTGCAAGTCGACGGGAGGAGAAGAAGAAGAGCAAAATAACTATCTTCTCGACAACTTGCGTGCTTGCACACAAGTGAAGCGAAACATAGTCTTAAACCTAAACACGGTTATCGTTTCACTTTACTTTCTGCATAGACAGGAAAATAAAGGGATGAATGAGTTGCATCTTACTAATGTTATAGTTGAAGATGCGATGTAGGAAGAAGGTTACTCCGATGAGCTCTTATACTCGTCTCGCTTCCGAGTTATTATTAATGGATTATAGTTGAGTCGACAGTGTTTCATGCTCCTTCGCATATAATAAAGTCATCCGTTGACAATGAAGGGAACATGTCATTATCCCTTTCACGGATCAGCAGAGGACAATCCGTGGCTACTTGGCCGCTCTCTCCCTCTTTATGTCATTCTTCATTACGTCCCCAGGATGAGTTTCCAAGTTCACTTTTTTACGCTTTTCCTGTACGGACGCCGCCGTTGCTGTTCTTTCAATGCGTTAAGTATCATACGTATAAGTACATGCAGCATGCACGCATTATGCCTGTCAGTGCCACGACCCTTCCACTATTTGCTCGAGTACGTGCTTTCTTAGCTTTTTCAAAAGCGGGAGACAAGGAAATGTTCCAATTATGCCCGCGAGTAGAAAAAATGACTGCCTGTTAAAAACGTTGAATGGAAATCAACGTTTTTTTATTGGTCACTAAAACAGACATTTACAGTCATTGCTCGTTGTCGTTTCAAACTAGACATTTTGACCTCGGTTCCTTGTTCAATTGTGAAAAAAAGGACACTGTTCGCACAATTTTTTGGAGGAAGTCCATGATTTTCCAATTAAGCCTTGTTGGAAAGTTGAGTATGTTTTAGTTCAAGTGTGGACTGTGGTTCGTGCAGATTCCCAGGAGAATCATTTCAGCACCCTGAATGTATTGATCCACTCGAGGAAGAGTTATTGGATCCGTGCGGTCTGCATGGAAATAGGTCACTTTCACAGCCGACCCCGCCATATCTATCTTCAATGATCACTTCTCTTGTCTAAGAAAAGCGGGCTTCGGCCCGAGCATCGCTCACGACTCAAATCGTCTAGAAATTCTGCACCAGGCCGTGCTCTGCTCGTGCTTCCTCATGCTTTTACGCAAATTAATGGCACAAAAGCGGCGTCCGGTGGACGATTTGCCTAATATTGCAGATGTTTGCAAGTCTCTTAATACCACCTCTACATGTGCTGGAATTTTATAGGACATTCAATGTATGATTGCATTCGACTGCTTGTGGCATTCATTGAAAAGCTGGCGAGAGAGAACGAGATGAAAGTGAGCTATATAACGATATCAAATGTTTGTCCATTGTGCTATTATGAAAGTCATTTGATGAAAAACCGTTTATGAAATGTGTGAGTTGGCATTCTTTGTGAATGTGAACAATTTTCATATTATCTTTGTGTGTGAAATGTGAATGTGTGCGTACAAAGTATGAATTTCTCTCATTTCTGACCGAGACTGAGATGATTTTTATGAGCCCACAAAATGGGGATGAGTTGAAAGTGTAGAATAGACATGCAGACAAGCGAATATAAGCTTCTCGATCCTCCTGTCAGCTGCTTATGTCTTTCAAAACAAGAGTTCCAGAGAAAGAGCGAACGTGAGGAAAACAAAAGGCATTTTGTATGCGTACAATGACGGAGCAGGATAATACTACTCTGCCACCACCTCCCTGAGTTCTTTCATTCCATTGGCGTGGCTAGGGATTCAATTTCTTTCCTTGATTAGAATCAGTCTGTGAGTATTGTAATTGTGTTTTTTTTCTGAGGATGTTGTTATATGTACATACTAAACTTTGTATTTCGTTTTTCTTGTCTATTTGCAGCAACACAGGCCATTGCAGAGTCGGACCTGGCTCTCTTCATTGGATTGGGTGTGGCCATCCTCGTCTTTACCCTGGTCGCTTTTTTTGTGATCCGAGTGATGAGGAGGAAAGGTCGAGATCATGTCATGTATGACGTGGCTCCCAGTGGTGAGTGAGATTTATGACTCTACTCCTTTTCTATCTGTGCACATTTGTAAATGTTTTGGCAGCCTGGGATTATTACGAGGCTCTTCATCAGGAGCTTCTCTTGCGGACATTAGCCTATCGATTCAATATGCATAAATGCATATCCACTAAC
>JABASF010000909.1:0-29267 GCA_019776145.1 Harlomillsia oculata
CACAAGTCTCATGTCTGTCATTTTGACAAGTGCTCACAAAAAGTAATTTAATACATGTAGAATGTGACAATGCATATTACTTACTCACAATGTATTGCAATACTTTATAAATTATAATTTAGATTAATTATAATACATGATAACTTATAATTGGCATATATTCTTGATCAATAAAGTTTAATGACATTCATTTAAAGAAAAGTCCGTACGTCTGTGATATCTCTATTATGCATTATACGTTATTTATACCCCTTTGACAGAAAATACCATTATTTGCTTGGCTTGGTGGAGATCAAGGTCGGACATCCATGCACCGAATGCCGTTGTCGCCGCATCGTTCTGTCCTAATCCTAATCTTTAATTGACCGCTGACCCTGCCTTTGAATTGTCTCATACGTTTTAGTTTGTTACTTGGTCCGTCTGTCTATCAGATACATTTTAATAAATATCCCATTGATTATAATTATTTCTGAGAATCTCAATCTCAATGTCAGCGGTTTTGCGTAACGCACATTTAGTACATAACAGTGTCATACGATCCTCTGATATGCGTCAGGTCAGTCAGGTCAGGATGGAAGGTCAAGTTAATGAATGAATCAATTTCACAAGTCAACATATTGTGTCTTGTACGAAAATCATGTAACGTATCCCACAGGCCAATAGAATAAACATAATGATGGTGTTACAATCATTATTGAGCAGATACCTTTCGAAAGTCAATCAGTGAAGCCAGAGAAGAGAAGACGCTCAACACTTTTTGGGGCACTATGAGAACCTACGTGATTGTTGCTGCCGGCTTGCTTTTATTCACAGCCGGTCCCACTAATTCCAATCTCCTTTCCAATCTTGCCTGTCGTCTTGGTATCAACTACGGAACTGTCGGTTAGAATTTTACATTTTAACGCAAGTCTTTTAGAGCGCTAATTAATATCTTAATAATTGCCCGACTAATAAAATGTTCCAGATCCGTTTTCATGCCCCAACTTTCTTATTACCACCTTGTTTTCCGGTGTGATTTGCGGGAATCTGAGCTCTTACCCAGCTGAACAACAAGGACAGCTTTGCGATTCTCATTGCAGATGTTATCATCAAACCAACTATGGACAGTGCATCTCCATGAATGACGTCACGAGACCCAACATCCGACTTCTTGGTGACCAACTTTGTGGATGCTTCAACAGTCCCGTTCCTCAAGGATTCCCTTCCCAGCGTATTTATTCTTACTATATTTCATTTATCCAATTATGCTAATTGTACCATTAGTGTAATTACACATGGACTTGTTAATTGATACCTATAGAAAGCTGTGACAGCCCCACCAACAAGCCATTCAACGATGGTCTTCAGCAGTTAGGTTGCAGGTTGCAATGGAATGCAACTTATGGCGTCTGCACTTCTGACTGTGTTTGTTCTCACAGTATGAATTATGGCTATTGTCTTTCGGAAACTGATTACTGCCGTTGTAGCAACGATCCAACTGTCCTTACTGGGAACATTTGGACTCAACAAAACAATGGAACTGGTCCTGTAGCTCAGGGATACGCTGGTTTTATGAATTACGTTGCGGGTGAGGCATGCAAATAGTAAAAAAAGTCACAAAATGGTTAATTATTGTCCCTTTCGATCACTTAATAACTCCATTAAGGTGTCTAATGATTTTTAATTATAGTATATCATTAGTATTACAAAAATTGAGATAACTTGCTGTTTACATGTGTAAAAGTGAATAAAATTATATATCGTTACTCAGAAGATGCAATCATGCAATACAAGAATAAGTGAATCGATTAAAAGTTGGATACACACATGAGAGTTTTTATATCGTTAATTGGCGACGTTTCACTGTCTCTGTATTGTTATATGAGCAAGTGTCATCATCAATAGCTTGCTGGCTGGCTTTTGGGTTTTCCTATATGGCCAGAAGGAATGTGTGACCACTTTCAGAAACCCGGATTATTCATTGATTGCCAGTCGAAGCTGACTTCATGTACATTGTGACTGTCTGGGATGGATTGGACTTTCCTTGGACGCCCGAGTATAGCCACGCCGCCGTACACCTTGTACTCGTCGATGAAGTTCCAGTTTGGAATCTTGTAGGTATCCGACTCGGGGCCACCTCTAGGACATTCGTTCGGAACGACGTTATTTTGTTTCGACAATGAAGTCCCAACAGGGTTTTTTGATCTCGTCAGCCGTGCCGAATCCCGTCCTTTGAGTTTGCCAATGTCTCCAGGAAAGCGGGTCCCAAAAAGATGTTCCCATTTCTGCTCGTTCGTGACCTTCATGTTGTGGAAGGCCGCGGGAACCCAATCACAACAATTGCACTTGTCTTTGGATACCCCAACAATACAGTCCGAGAATGGCTTCTTCCCGGACAAGTTGTAATCAAAATATGTTTTCCAGGATGGTTCCGATGTAGTGTTTTTGTCGGAGCATAAACGTTCCTTATAGGCCCACATCTCTGCGAATATTGTCGAAACCTTCGTTAATTCCTTCATGCGGGCAATCACCGGAAACACTTTTTCAATCTTGAGAATGTGCTCGTTGAAACCGGTCACGAACTGCTGCTCGGGACAGTCGGGGTCCTGTTCCTCTTTGGACGCATCCCTTGTTTCGTGAGTAGTCTCGTCTCGGAACTGGAGTTGAGTGTTGAGCCGCAGATCCGTATCCCCACAACGAATCGTGATGATATTCTCCGCATGTGTTTCCTGCATGTCGACATGCTCCAGTTGGAACCAAAACTTACGGATGATTTCGAGACCCTTAAGGTTTGCAACCTTCTTCCGAGGTCCGATTGGAATGAGAACCCGCTTCAAGTCCTCAGGCAGCGTCTTCAAGAGGTTCGTAAGCGTGTCCCGGAAGGCAAACGGGAAGTGAGCGCTCATCTCTTGACCTGTCGCCAGTATCTTCGCTAGGAGGTCCAAATGTAACATCGTCATTAAGTAATGCGTTCCGCAAAGATTCCTGGGCCCGAACCGAACTTGGAAGAACGGATGAGTTGGCAAAGCCAGCTTCTCAGAATCGGATAGTTTCCCACTGACTTCAGGTTGTTCGAAGGATATGAATGTCGGCTCCTTTCGGCCAATCTGTAGGGTAAAAATCTCGGCTAGGTCTGCATAAGTGAACAGCACCGGACGCTCGGGGTCATCTTCTGCTGCAACCTCCAGGAGCAAGTCCACATGGCCCGTGTTCGCGTTTAGTTTCAGTCCGAGAAACTTGCTGAATGACTGTTCGTCCTGGTAGTCAAGGGATCTGTTCTCATAGTCCATGAAGCCATCCTCGGTTCGCCGAATCGGTGTCCAACGCATAAGTCGTTCCACATTATTCACATCGTACCCGTACAGAGCAGCCAGTGCTCGCAACGAATGCTCCCGGGTCAGGCTGAACTCTGGCGTATCCATAATGCGAACTTCAGGATCACTCTTCAGATTCTTTGCTGCAGGTTTGTCCTCAGAAGGATCCTTGGGGCCAGTTGCACCTTCACGTGCAGTCGGAAGGAATGGTTTTATCAAGTCCTGTTGGATCCAGGAACTCCAGAATCCGTGAAACATATAATGCTTATAAAGCCACAGCGGGCAGTTGGGTGTTTCAATGTTACCATCGACCTTTGACACGATGTATTTGCTTGTCAGGGCGGTCATGACGTTGAAAGAAAACGGGCTGTCAGCAACGGAGTAGATGTTCGGTCCGCCGAGAGGGCACAGGACTCTAATATTGACCAACTCTTGCATGTCCTTCGTGACCTTGGTCATTCTGCTATCCTCAATGAAATTTACCTCTTCACAATCAAGGGGCCACCTCTTTTGGTCTGAAAGCACTTGGCTGAAGTGCTGGTCTGCCTGGAGAGAGAATGAAATTTTGGCCTGAAGAGTGAACAGCACAGTTGCCGGAGTTGAGTTATGAAGGTTGATCGCGTTGAGTCTGTCCACGATCAACTTTACGAGAGTTCTGTAAGCAAACTTCCTTGGTATGTCCTCGTCGGGCGTGAGGAGGAGGGCCTTCATGAAACGTGCTGCAGCGTTCACCATACACGCAATGAACCTCACTTGACTTGCGGAAATGAGTGCCAAGTCAAGGTAGCAGTACCCACGAGTGTCATGGGTCATCGGGTCTTTCTCGTCCAGGACCACACCTTCTTTCTCAATAGTACGACTGTCATCGTCATCGACATCTACAGTATTCTTCATAGAACTTCGACCCATGATGTCACTCTCCAGCACCTTGAAATCGAACACTTTATCACCGCCCATGCTCCACACACTACAAAATTCTTGAAGTCCTTGAGGCTCCAGGCGGGACAGGAGGAAGCCAAACCTATTGCTCAAATCCGCGTGAGGGTACTCAGAAATTATGTCAGTAAGTTGGGAGAACTGCGTAGCGACTATTCTCAAAATCCATTCATGAACCAGGGGATGACTATTGAAAAACCGAATGACAGCGTCCTTCAGCTCGCTACTTCCAATGGAGTTTAGCACGGCGGATTCCAAGTCTCTACACATAGCCCCGATTCGTTTTTTTCGGGAATGATAAATTCCTCGAAGAAGGAGTAGTCCGGTGTCGTAAAGCACTCCTTTCCCAGGTTTAATGGCGTCGGAGCCCAGGTACTTTTTTGATTCCAGGAGCGACTTGATGACGTCGGAGATGTTCAGTGATGACCCAGCAATGTCTACAATGAGATCAAAGTCAAATGTTTTCAGTGCTTCTTCCAGTGTCATTAGGGTCGAAAATTCCACCACTTGTTTGTGTAACGGCTCGGGTACGTATGATTCCCGTGCTGACAGGACATGTAGGGCCCCAGGAACTGCCAACAATGCTTTCGGATTCCACTTGTCCTCTGTATCTACATCCGCAACCCTGAGCAAAGTCTCTGCTCCGAAGTGATCCTCAAATAAATACCCCGCGACGAGTGGGAAACAGAGACAGTCTTCCAGTCCATCCACAACCAAGGCTTTCACGGAGTTCCAGAACTCCTTGGTGGGTAAGCATTTTCGCAGACATTTAATTAAGGAAACAAAATCTTCTTTCCCCACGTAATGGTCCAGGAGCGGGAGGAGAAAAGCCAGGGATTGACTCTGGAGCTTCTTCTCTTTTTTCACCTCTGCAAACTGGAGCATTGAGTCCAAATCCCCGACCTTGAGCAAGTACTCGGCCGCCAATGCGTTTTCATTCAGATTATCTGTTCTGGCCAACTCCAACCCGATCTCCCGAAGGTCACAACTCCCCAGTAAGAAGGCCAAGTGACCCAAATGAATGTTCCCGGTCCTCACCAACTTTTTACCTAGGGCCGGGAAGCAGTCTTCCAAGCCCAAGACTGATCCGACCTTGGCAAAGACCACAGCCCATTTCGGATGATGTTCCACAGTGTGCAGTGCTAGTTGGTTCCAGGATGGGAAACCCGTGCGACCCTGTAGGTCAAAGAATCAATTTAAATAAAACAATGTGTAACTCTTCAATTCAAAAATAATCTTATTAAGTAATAAATAATTCAATAATTATAAATCGAATGAATGCTCATACGTCTACGATGGCACAGAACAGGAGCTCGTAGTCAGACAGTCTTTCATGGCCAATGGTCAATTTGACCTCTTTCGGGACCCGTAACATGTCGTCAAGGTCTTCAAACAAGTATATCAAGTCCGCTGCATCTTTACTCGTGACCAGTTCAGACACATTAGAGTCAATTTCGTTACCAGTTGTCGGGACTCTTCCTTTGTAGTATTGACAAAGAGCGTGGAACCTGTTCCAGGTCGCGTCATCCGTCCAATCTGAAGATGGGGCATATTGAAGCGGCTCCAGTGACGGAATCTATAAAAGCAGAGCATAGAGAAATCGATGCTAATTAATTATTATTACGAGGTAATTGATCGATATGTAATTATATTTATGGTTTACCTGGTCCAGAAACAACTGATAGAAATAGTCAACAAAGCCCTGTTCAGTGGAATTATCCCGGAGGAATTTGACGTACGGGCCAAAAACGTGCTCAATGTGAGCATCCTCGTTCAAGAACAAATAACTGCTTGGACAGTGTGGACATGCCCAAGTACCAGTGAGCTTACGGGCTGGACCCACATCGACAGCCTCCATGGCTTGAGAATAGAACGACACAAAGTTGTCACGGAACTTGTGACCTTTGGCCATTTCCACATGCTTTTGAAACATCTTCTTGAACTTGTCCGACAAACTGTCATGCACGAGACACGATGACAAGTTGACATCCAACACTTCGGCGGATGAATCGTTTTCTCTTCCAATGGTCCACTTATTGAGAGTTTCCCTGTCCATAGCCTTGATAGCATTGTACGCTCCCGTCAACTTCATCTTGGATTGATCTTCCAGTTTTGTAAATTCTTGGATAGTCGTTCCTTCACGTCCTCGCACTTTGTCCTGGTGACACTTCCGGATCTTACTTTTGAACATTTTGGACACGCCGTCCATGATGGACTCCTTCTTCGAGGATCCGGCACCAGCCACACCACCAGCACTGCTTCCTTTATCCAACTTGAGTTGCGACAAATTGAAGCCCAGTTCCGCTAGCGGGTTGTAGTTCTGTGGAAACCGGTGTCCTCCTCCACCACGTGACCCAGCGGAGGAAGCCATAGTTTAAAACTTTATAAACAGACACGTATTTATTTAATTAATGTAAATACGGGTTGCTGGATTCCCTGCTCCAAACAACACAGTATTCTTATGCTCACACTTCAAGGCTAAATAATTAAACAACTCTCCGTCTTTGTCCTCGGTCACTCTCTTCTCCTGGGTGAGGGTGGGTGGGTTTCGCTCAAACTGCACAAAAACATTTAATTGCACTGCGACACTTACATCTTTTACAATACAATTCAGTATTACAAGTCCCCGATGCTGCTGACTAATCGTCTCGTCTGCTTTCTGCTCTGTATCGGGTCTGTCTTTCAGCTTGCTGACAACCGTCTGAAAAAAACATCCTTTTTACTGTCTTTGCCTATACGTTCCATGTTTCAGTTTCATCACAAGGAACTTATACATAAGGACATGTCATGATGTCATGATGTCGTCTGATTCACGTTTTCCCGTCCTGTGTGTGTGAATTCACATAAACTAATGCAGGAATGTGCACTTTTGACCGATTTGGATGCCTGTGCCAAGTGATAAAACACGTATTGCGATATGTTTCTAACTTTCAATTCAATGGAACTCAACTATATTATCTTGAGGTCACAAAAGTCAATGTTTTTGGAGTCAACATTTCATCAAACATCAGCAATTAATTATCTATTTCAATCAGAATTAGTTGTAGAAATACAAATACAAACATAATAATAATATTGTTTTGTCGAAACACACCCAATAGTACTACGAGATTATAGTTAATTTATAAATACGTATACATAAATAAATTGATTACAATATAAACTACATCAGTCGACAGCAAATATAACAATCAAAGATTCTTTGTTGATGCTTCATGCGTCTTCCTCGCTTGAGTCTTCAAAGAAACTGACTACGTCTTCTTCGTCCGAGTCGCTGTTAGCATTTGAATCTGAATCTGAAGAAAGTGGGAACAAGGCTTTCATAAGGCGTTCTCTATCCCAACCAGCCGGGAGGGCAGGGGGTTCAGTTTCGTATTTGTATTGCGACACCTTTTGGAATCGGACTCTTGTTTTAGGTTCCAAGGACTTCTTCACGAACTCCATGCACTCGTTGGAAAGCTGTGAACACAAAAATATTTAATTTATGAGTTATCAATAATGGCATTTGTACTTCCATAGATATAGATTCAAAAAATAGGATTCAAAAGAATAACTTGTATACTTACGACATGAGTACGATTCTTATCTTCATAATCAGTTTTAGTTGCCACAACCAATGATTCCAGATGGGTCATGAGAGCAAATCCATGATACCCTGACCAGTCTGACATTCGCTTTCGGTCGCAGAATTCTCCGGAATATCGCACAGTCAAACGTTTGAGGTTGGTTTTGTGAATGAGACAATCTCTTCGGTCCTGGAGAGACACAAGGTGGGACGGAACCATCCCCGCCAACTGGTGCGGGAACTTATCAGGTTGACGACACAAATCCGAATCTTCGCTGAGCCTCACATCAGTCATATCATAGATTTTCTCGAAAGGTAGTCCGGTGAAAGCAAAGTCGACATAGGAATGGTTGCGATCTCCACACGCTTTTTCGCTGTGAACGGTGACATCCAGATCCACTAAGCCTGGAAACTGATTGATCAAGTGGAGGAACCAGGTGACACAGCCCATGCTCTCGAGTGTCAACCGGGTCAATTGTGTAGAACTCCAAGAGATCGGCATTCCCTTAGCAGTTGCGCAGAAACCGGAATCGGAACCAAAGTAGAAATCTTCAAATTCTAAGAAAAGCTCGTCCAAGTTGAATGCTGAGACTTTGATTGCCGTCGGTGCGTCTCGTACTGGAATAGCTGGGATATCACCTTTGAGAAATCCTAGGAGGATATCATGACCTGGAGTAAACGGAAAGGAATCCTCATTCACTTTCACATGAGTGCAACTGATTTTGCAGTTTTTGAGATTCGGCATTTTTGAATAAAGGACCAAAGTCTGGAAACTCTTGAATGTATTCAATTCGGTAGTAAGCGTGGTCATACAAGGCATGACTGGCCACTGCGTCACATTCTTCGGTGTACCTTGCTCAAAAAGGCCAAAATCTGTTCTGACGTGGAGTTTCGTAACGGAGTCGCCAACGAGGTTCAACAGCTCAGTCGCGTCCAGAACTTCACTCTCCCACCCACCACGAAATCGGATTTCGAAGGTTTTTACTGCCAATTTTTCGCTAGACCCTTTACAGCGGTTGAGCATTCGAACGACAGCCTGTATTTCATTTTGATTCTGCAGACCCAAGCACAAGTCCAAGTACTCCAAATTTGGAACACATACCGTGTCCAGAACATCCACGAAGAGTGCTCGGCTTTCAGATGCAACTGGAACGATCCAATCTGGGAGTAATAAATCCGTCAAGTTGGGTGCTGCTCCGCAAACAGACTTGATTATTTCAGACTCCAGCACGATCAAGAAGTATTCATCATACCCCAACCCGTCATGACAGCCAAAGTCACAAAAGCTTTCCAATTCAAAGGACTTCAAACAAGTAAGTTGATAATCCGGGTTCCACTTATTCTCCAGAACACAATCAGTGGCTGCGTTGAAAAATTCGGCAGTGAACACGTCTCTTCCCCAAAAACGCAGATTGCTCATGTGAATATGAAGTTTCTTGAGTTTCTGGAACCGGGCTGGAGTGATCACACTGGCAATAGTCTGCAACGACCGATCGAGCCATAGTAAATCTGAAGGAAGTGCCGTCACTTGCGAACTCACGTTGTGAAATTTCACCTTCGCGTGCTTCGGGAAAATGTCCGGCATCAACACGAATGGGTACTCCTTCGGATCATTTTTAAAACGCGGATGAATCGGCAAATCCAAAATCTTGGGACCTCGACCAATCAAAGGCAAATCCCCCAGTGACAAATCATCAATTTCGACACGATTGCCAAATGCAAGAAGCTTCTGGAGATGATCCTTCCAAGCGATGTTGAGTTTGAACGCTCGTATCGGGAATGGATTCGATGGACTTGAATTGATAATGGACATGTCACAATGACATTCCGCTTCTACTTTTATCCAGTTGTCGTCATCGCTACGACCGATATGGATACATTTCGCTTGGAAACAATGCTGAAATGACGGCGCGGACGTAACAACGACATCATTACAAGCCTTGCTAATTTGCCGATAATCCCGCACTTCCTTCTTAAGATCCAGCAACTCCAAAAGACGTTTACCAATCTGAAATAAGTTTTTCAGAATTACTGCTATTCCTTCATCGTCTTAACCGGTTTTGTCTTATTTAATAAACATGATCTTTTTGTTAAATTATCTTACGTCTAAGTCTGACAATACTTTCAGGCCGAGACTTTCGTCCAATTTACAAACTGAAACAATCTTATCCCCTTTCAAGTCCGGAGTCTCCTCCTTGTCAAATCCCTGTCCTTGAGATTTCTTCAACAAGGAATCCAATTCCAAACAAAATGTTTCAAACAAAGCTGAATTTCGTCCAATAAATTCCTTCACATCCTGTTAAATCAGAACCATTATATTTTTATGGTTTCTTTCCTGTAAAGTCGATTTCAATTAATGGAAATTAATATTAATTAATCATCCAGCTAACCTGAACACTCTCTGAATACATTCCTTCGTATTCGCAACAGACAGAACCACGATTGGATTTATCCCCCACATTTCGATCATCAGTCTTTATCTTCTTCTTCTTCTCAAAAATGACATTTACTAAAACGGATTTATAGTCGGCAACAACTGCCTTGACTCCGCAAGAGTCGTCGTCTACGTCACGTCGTCGCAAAATCTGACCCAAATCCTATCAATTTCAAAAATTCCAATAAATTATAAAATAAATTCCTTTCCTATTCTTTACCAAATTACCAACATTTTTTTTAACAATTTACAAAAATGCTGAAAACAATTTAAAAACCAAATAGTTTGAATTTTTACCTTGATTAACCAAAGCAATTTTTGCTTGTGGTCACAACAAGGCGAGGAAGCGACACTAGTGGTCGCTGTCGCTGTCCCCGTCACTGCTCATGGTGAATCGACCACCAGTACACAATTCCAGTTGAAATTTTATTCAAAACAACTGTAATTTCACGAGGTCAAACGTCAAAGGACGAGCCGGTCAAAAAAACCCGGAATCAGCTGCAAAAATCTCGTGGAGAGGTTCTCGTTCAGTTCAAATCAGGCGCACGCAAAGCACTGTGGCTGTATTGAGTTAGGCAGGCTAAGTAATCGACTGACGATCCGTTGCCGTCTGCGTCCTTTGCTGACATTCAACTTTCGTATTATTTTATTTGCATCTCTATGATTGATCATTAATCATTAATTACTCATTACNCATTCAACCTTCAACTTTCGTATTATTTTATTTGCATCTCTATGATTGATCATTAATCATTAATTACTCATTACATTACCAATCTAATTACCAATCACTAAAAATTCCTCGATTCAACCCTGAGCTAAGGAAAGGATTGAATTATGAATTGCCTATTATGAAACATGACGATGACATACTGTGTGACAATGCGCCAAATGAGGATGATCCAGCCACCTTCGTAAAAAAAACCTTTACATATAGCAGCAGTTAAAGTCGCAGCAGTGTTGAAAATGACATACTTTCAAGAAATTACATGATATTAAGGATTTTCATTGCATTTTAATGTAGTTTTTACCAGGAATAATTCGCTACGTTAAGGAGGCCAAAAAGACAATTTCGTGGAAAAATAAATTATGACTAAACAATGCGCGATTCAAATCAGTTTTTTGTTATTTTAATACATTTTTTATTACGCAAAAGGGAAGGACAACAATAAAGTGTTGAAAATGGAGAAAAATATGAAAGATTTTGAATTTTTTGGAGTTGCACATTGCTCCATGTGCATGACACAATTCGTATGTCATCAAAGTCATCATGGAATAAGTTTACCAAATTGTGGAGATTTTCCAGTTTGTTTCTCTTTACATGAAAACAGCAAGAAACAGCAATATTTCTTCAAGCTAGACCTTTGTGCTTTCGGTGGTGTGTGTGTTGCCAACAAGCCTTATTTTATTCAACAAATTCAACATACACCCTTTAGTGAAAAAGCAAACATTTTTATAGTGAGATGAACTTTAACTTATTCATTAGTTTGATTTATATTCTAATCATAACATTTAGTTTTTAACAAATCTGGACAAGTTGACGAGATTCCTCTTCCAAGTTTTTTAAATAAAGTTTGGCGATGAATCCTTGGGGTAATGAGAGATTTATGTTCCTTTTTGTGCCGTGCGTTTTCGGTCTGCAAATTGTCAAACACGGTCAATCGTGTCGTCTTCTAAAACAAAATGCGGATGCGACAAAGGTCAGCGTCTCTATCGGTCCTACGTATACGTACAGCTGTCGCTGACGCAATAGTTTACTGGAAAATGGATAAAATGAGTAAGGTTTTGTCGATGATATCGTTCACGAAATTTTGATAGGCGTCGCATTCAAGTTGATAGTATCCGCCAATCCAAAATCCAAAGGGTTTCAAAGCTTGGACTTGTCGATTGTATATTTCCGTTTCAGTTTCTGCATTTCGAACATTGTCATTGTCATCCATCGGAATTGATAGTTTGGCGGCACGGGAGAGAATGGCGACTTGCGCTGACTGCGGGTAGAAATAGGTAAAGATTGCAATCACGACGAGACTTGAGAACATGAGAAACGTCATTGTATTCAAGGTCAAAGTGTCCTCAAAATGAATGAATCCCACATTAGCGGAAACTGCAATGTACACAGCGCAAACGTGGATCCCTGCAAAAGCGTCGGACCATGATTCCACGAACCTCTGATTGATCATTGACAATCTCCGAAATTCCTTAATTCGGTCTTCTTTTGGGGTATCCCGGTTCGTCAAACTTTTGAGTGTCACTTGGAATGTGAAACCGTAGAGGAAAGCCGCAAAACTTTCAAAGGAACAATAGAGACAACCCTGAAGCAGATTGTACGCCTCCAGAATGACAAAAAGCGGGTAGATGAATGGATGAAAAGCCAGACTGTTTTCCGGGAAGACGCTGATGATGTAATGTGTTGACATTGGGTTTAGAAGGAACAACGCTACACTTGTTGCTGTCAGAACAAGTGGGAAGGATGGTAAGCAGAACATGAGCATTTGACCCACCCGCTTTTGAAACCAGAGGTCAATTGATGTCGACTTGAGACTATTCCGAGAGGTATTTTGCTGTTTGACCTCCAATGGGACGGTACTCACCAACTCGTTGAGAGACTGGATCACGCAGTCCCTGTGGACCATGTACCTCATTCGCATGCAGAGAGGAATCACCATCCCGAAGATGTAGAACATGTGCAGAATCACATGGAACGAGAGACCGAATCTGCCCCACGCTTCCGGTAGTCGAATGAAGAGGAAAGTCAAGTGCAAAATTGAGTACAATGTCATCACGTATGACATGACCTTCCCCCATGGCTTTCGGTGACGATGAAATTGCAAATTGGAATTGGGCAGAAATTCCATTTCGAAGGCCAAGCAAGCCACACAATTGACAGTTTTCCAAAGCAGGTGCACGTTGTAATGAATCAGTTGAACGATCGTTATCGATATTACGGCTTGATGACTGTCATTAAGAAATCGTTTTAGAATTAAAAGATAACGTTGTTTTATTGTTGAAGACATTTTCTAATTTTTGAAATTCTCAATGTGAATAAATATTGTGATTGTGTAGTGGTTGGGGTACTGTGAGATTCGCAATTGTTATATAGTTATAGTACAGTGATGTGATCTGTCACTATGGATTCGACGAAGGACACCGTTGATATCGAAATATCCATCGCAATGTCAATACCATAAGTCCACGCCAATACCAGCGTTCTAAGAAACACCAGAACATTGCCCATGTGAATTTTTAATGGTGTTTTATGACGACTTCTAACTTTCTCCTCTCCACTCCACACTCCTATATGTAATCATTTCTCCGAGGCATTTAATTTTGTTTTCCATTTCGTCTAAATTGAGATTCCTTGATAATATTAAGGACTGTATGGAATGTTGAATAATTCTCGTAATTTTTGGACCCGGGTCTTGGATTGAGTTCCCGGGAGAATATCGATCGTAGATAAAACCATTGATAACAAGCAGCAAAAGCAATGCAAAGGGTAAGGACATTAGAACATGAAAGGAGTTCGGTGATTTGCTTAAATTCGCTTCTGCTTATTTTTTATCTTCTTTTACGGTTTATTATTCCGATTTTTAGGATTTTAGAAAATAGTCGTTTTTGATTGTTCTATTCTAATGTCAACTTGATTTTTGAAAACATTCCTATCCGGATCCGGCATCCTCGGTCCCATTCCGGTGTTTCCAGGCGTTGCAAATGTCGCAGTCATCCTTCGTGGAATAAAAAATGGCAATATTTTTCTGAAGCATGAGCCTCCGCAATGTACACTGGGAAACGCTGTCCTTATTGCGTTCTTCACAGTAATTTTTATAAGCTGAAAGTACGTGGGCCTTTGACGTGTACATCGATTCGACATAACACTTGTCACTTTTTGCACAAGGAGGAATTGCATGTTGGTTTCATGGCCCTTCCTTCTCGCAAAATATCTAGACTTTTGCTCTCATCGTCCTTTTGGCTTTGTTGTACACGTAATAAGAGGATCCCATCATTCGTCGTGATTTCCAAATTTCGAATTTCCATTTAAGACTTTTCCGGGTTCTTGGATCGCTTTTTCTTTACAGTTGGGTCCATGTCAAAGGTGTCTTCATCGTGACAAGATACATCTGGTCCAATGACATCATAGTCAACATTTCAATAATCCATGAGAATAAACCAAATGTGAGGTCAACTCCGTCTGGAAATGGAACCCTTTGGCACAAATCTCACATAGAAATTCCTTAGGACAAGCTACATCATTAATGCGCATGCGGTCGATTTTTCCCCGTTGAAAGCGCCACTTTTGTATGCTTGAAGGTTCATCGTCCTTTCTTACCTTTGTTTCTCCTTCGGATGAATCTGCTGGCGATGAAAGTTTGTCAACCTCCGATCCCGGGGTTCCTGGACCACCCGGTGATGATTCCGGTTCCAAGTCTAAAAGGTCATTCTGGTGAACGATATCGTGTTCGTCTCGAGCGGATGCGAAATGAAATATTTTAAAACACTTTCGACACTTGAATTTGGGTCGAAGTCGCGTGGACCTCGTCACCGATGGTGATCCGCTGTCACTGTCAACATCAGGATCTTCTGGGCTTGATCGAAGTTTCAGATTGTCAGTCCATTCCTGTCCACTCTCAGGCCAAGATGCACAATGACCACTGGAAATGTCATCGTCATTGTGACTGAAATCCACACCTTCACATTTAAAGTGTTCAGGATCGGTTTTGATTACCGTCAACAACGGAAACGATTCGGATTGTTCACCGTCACCTGGCTTATATACGTAAGGTAGTCGCTTGATCAACACAGAGCAATTTCTCAGTCCCAATTCCGAATGAGGATCTGTGACATGACGATTGAATATTGAAAAAAAACCATTTCAATTTAATTAAATCTGAATAACCATAAAATGAACTATTAAAACATATAACATATGATTTACCTGTGGAACCGGAATGGACAGGAGAACATGCGTCAAAATCATAACATAAACATGTACGCATTTCCGTTTGCAGTTTGTGTTGTGTTGTCCTTTGCAAATCTCCAGGCTCGCACTAAACTCGCACGAGCTCCAAATGAGCTCTTATTCAATCAGTAACGTTTCATGCAGCACAATGGGACATTCTGTGGCCAGCATATGACAATCGACTATTTATTACTGATATTTAAAACGCAGGATGAAGATGAAATTGACAATGACGACGTAAAAGTTGTCTGAATAACCGGGAAGCGATTCCAATGACCTGCTTTTGAAGTCAGCAAGCAGCCAAAGAACCGTCGCACCATTCAAGAAACTGCTGCGGTGTCAGCTCATGCTAATTGAAAATTTCAGGTAACTCACCTCTTTTTAAAAAAGTTACATTTTGCTACATATAATTTATTATCGTTCGGTGTACGGAATAAGAAATTAAAGTAATCATTATAGGAATTCTAGATTGCCAGGTAGCAAGGTCATAAAGTGTCATATGAGTCGGGAGATTCGGATAAGGATGACACCGTGTGCAGGCTCTATTTCTGCACTCGTCGTAGCTCTGCTCCTGCACAGCGCCATAGAAGGGAGGGCGATGAAGATACCTGCTAGGACCCGAATTGTGGATGGGGACGTGATTCAAACGGGAATCAAGGTCGTGCCGAATCCAAAAATTGGTCGAGCAGTGCTGGCGGGGGCTTTGGCAGAGGTTGAGCTGCTGTACCACGTGAGTGCACAGCACTGGGAGGCGGCGGGTCGGGACGAGCTCAAGGTGCGACAGTACTTTGAAATGGTGACACATCACGCGAACCTCTTCTACCAAAACTTCACGTCCCCACGACTCGTCATTCGCATGTGCGGTCTCAACATTTTCAAGAGCAACGCGGAAATGAGTAGCTTCATGACACCTGCGGAGATTCTGCAAGATCACGACGAAGTGCAGAAGGATACGATCGCGACAAAATTTGAGAACTGGCTGAAACAGAATAAATGGCGACTATGGAATTGTGATGCTCATGCATTTTTGGCACCGAATATTTACATTGGTTTGGCCAACCAAGCGGCGCTCTGTCCACACAACGACAGCAAACAACACAAACAAGTCAACAGAGCAACGACGCAATCACATAAACTCAGTTTACTTGCACTTTCTTATGTCTCTTCCCCATTTTAAAGAATAAATGGCGACTATGGAATTGTGATGCTCATGCATTTTTGGCACCGAATATTTACATTGGTTTGGCCAACCAAGCGGCGCTCTGTCCACACAACAACAACAACAACGTTTTCTATGTGAAAGATGTCATGGGCGCCTTCCGAGGAAGCAAGGTAGGTATATATTTATCCATCATATGCGGCGAAGCGCAACTCTGTTTCGCATTGCATGTCAACTAACAGCGACTAAAGTTATTTTGACGATCATGATTCCAGACTTTGGCCCACGAGTTACTCCACTTACTAGACGCGGACAACGACGGAAGAGGGAGAGCAACCGATTGTGAAAAATACGGCGGCTATCTGATGGGAGTGCCTGGCCATGATCCACCTGAAGCAGGCAAGTAATAGTGATCGCTTCGAATCAACCGATTAGGCCGTCTAATTGTATCCGCCTTGTTTTGTTCTAGAAAAGTTCGGCTTGTGGTCGACCTGCACGCTTCGGAACGTTCGACCATTTCTGGCGTCCAAGAACGCAGCGTGTGCTTACCGCCGAGACGCCCCAACACACTATGCGCCATCAAAATTGCAAATTTCAAAGTGGCATGGAATGACTTATGATGAGCAGTGCCAACAAGGTTTCGACCATACCGGTGCTGTTGCCTACTCGGCTGAGTCTCCACGGGTCAAAGAGACGTGCGGTATCGTGTTTTGCAAAGCTACGAAAACCGGGGAAAAGATAGAACACTACCATTTTCGTAGGTGGCCTGGCGCAACCTGTGGCCGGGGAAAGATTTGTAGGGATAATAAATGTGTTCATGGAACCTACGTCCCACTCGACTTTTCCGAGCTAACTGCTGGCTGACGATTGACTTGGCAGCAGTATGGAGCTCTAAACCCTTGTGGGTCTTTTGTGTATCAAAAATAGAATATTAATGTCATTACGTAAGTAATGAACCCGTTCATATTTTTGTATTTATTTATGACATGAACCCACTGAGCGATCGACACTTGAAGATTTCATGTTTGAAGTCCTGACTTTCAACAATGCAACTTAAGTTGCTTGAGATTGAAAGTGGCATTATTTTGATTCGAAAAATAAATGCATTTAACAATAAATACTTTCAGAATTTTGTGTTAATTTTATTGTTGTATTAATCCTAATTCTTGATTACACAATATATGCTTCAACCCTAAAAACGTCCAATTTTAATATTTTACTCAAAACGGCCAATCTTGAAAAATTTATCCAACTTCCCAAAATTACTAATACTTCGCGGAGAAAGTCGAAATTCTAATCTGTCGAATTTCATGTACATTAATATTTCACAAGCATATTAGAGCAAGATTGAATACACCAAAAGCCTAAAGCTATGGAATCGCCGACAATGCACGAGGTTCGTCGACAGTATTTATATTGAAACCTTGGGCAGCCTATCCAATTAGTGGAACGTGTTCAAACTTCACAATGCTGGATTTCGTTGCCGTTGTCTGTCCGCATTTGATGAGAGCTTCGATAAGAAGGAGCTTGGTGACGATGGAGCGGTATGCAGAATCCGGCGGGTTTGGATGCAGATTTGCACCACACACAGTCTCTTGCGATTTTGCAGGCCTCGTACGACATGGCCTTTCTACAGCGCTGGTAGTGCGTTTCTGGCGGTGTCGTCGTTGACGGTGTAGCTCCCTCCGTCGTCGGTGGCGCTGTCGTTGGAAGTGTCGTGGTCGTAATATTCTGGTCGTATTTTGGTTTATAATAGTGAATCATGTGAATCTATATTTATGTGCATACGATTTCATTCGATGGCTATGACTATGGTGGTTCTCGCTTTTCTTTACCCTCAAATCAGACGTCAGCGCCTGGTAAAACGAATGAAAAGCTGTAATGATGAGATGATGACTTTAATGACCCGCACCGACAGCAATGTAATTGATTTTCATGTAACTACTGCTACGTTACATAGAAAAGAAACAAAAACTCATACACTCATACCAGCGAGGGTTTTTTCCATTTAATAAAATGGGGAAGAGACATAAGAAAGTGCAAGTAAACTGAGTTTATGTGATTGCGTCGTTGCTCTGTTGACTTGTTTGTGTTGTTTGCTGTCGTTGTGTGATGTCTTGTCGGTTCTCTGTTGCTGTGTGCAGGTTTCCAGGACTGGAATTTCATGACTATAATCTAAATATCCACACTTTCATTACATTTATTTCGGTTTGTAAAGCTTCGTTAATTGGCTGGTATACTTCGGTATTAATTCGTGGTATACTTCCTCGTAGAAAGCTGTTGGTTTCATTACTTTGCCGTTTTACCAAACTTTAAGATGAATTCTGTCCTGTTACACTTAGCTACTCTCGCACTGTTGTTTGGGAGCAGTATTTGGTTCACATTTGCGGAATTTCACAATCCACTACCCACTTCATTGCTCAAGAACAACTACCTTGTCAACATTGTCGATTTGGTGAATGATGGCGGCGCCCTCGTGACACTTCTCTGTCACAGTTTCCCAACAGATCACACGTTTGCGTTTTTGGTGTCATCAACAATCTGGACGTTTGAGGAACAAGAAACAACGAATTCTTTTGGGGCCAAGTACATTCAGCAGGAGATCAGCATTTACCTCTTTCCAGAAATCGGAAACCGAAACAAAATTGACCGAGCATTCTCTTTGCTTGATCTCAACTTTCCTATGCTTGATGACCTGCAAAGGCGAAATCGAGTACAGGACTTGAAACTCATTTATTCCAAGGATCCAATTTCAGTAGTTCGTGAATGTCTTCTTATGGATTACATTTATCGGATAAGTGGGCCTATCTTCTTCATTCATCTGAATTTAAATCTTCCAAGCAAAGTACTTATTTGCATACAACTATTGACTATGACGTACATTACATGACACGAGACAATGATATTTATAATTACAATTAATTAAATTCTATCTATTAGATGTTGATATATTGCCCATCCCTTCCTGACCCAACAAGCTGGAATGTAGTGACTGATTCCAACGTGTTGGAGGATGTGCGGCGATGTACCGAATGCTCGAACAACACGAGAGTCTACGTTGGGGGCTGGAACGAATTTGGAAATCAACGCACGATTGACAAAAACTGTCGCAATGAAAGGTTTCTGGGACGTTGCTACGTGTACACCTTCGTGGTCCATACATTGTCGGAAAAGTATAAATTCCAGTACGAATTCGGAAATAGCTCTCGACAGTTCCACAGTGTCATTGCTGCGTCGCACTTTCGTATTGCAATGAACCAAAAACAGTCTAGTGATCCCTTGTTCAATAGTTTGCCAACAAACACTTCCGAACGGATACAAAACCTGAAAAGTAGCACGGGTATTCCGAGTACGAGCCCAACTCAGAATACAATAGTTGAATTCCATAAATTTGAAAACGTGTTGTTTTATTGCGAAGAGACTAAGAATACGATGGAGGAGCGTTACATTTTTATGCCATGGGTCAAACCGTTTTCGACTGAGCTTTGGATTGCATTCGGAATCTGTCTGTTAATTGTTACAGCTTTTGAAAGTCGAAAAGACTGGAGACAGTTTCTGCTGGAACTCCTTTTGGTGATTGGCGTCATGCTGAAACAGACCCCACCTTCGAAATCGGGTTATTTTCTCACCGTTCTTGTCTTTGTCGGAGTGGTTCTGGAAACGGCTTATGAAACCTTCCTCACGACTGAATTTGTTGCACCCCCCGAAAGGTACATTCAGCCGTCCATGGTCGAATTACTAGACGCGGGTTACAATATTACGTTTATTCCATAGCATCTCAAACCACCGGCGGCGCCACCGGTGGTCTAGCCACCGGTGGTCATTTTTCCGAAATTGGTGGCCGGTAGTTGGTAGTCAGAAAACGGCGTGTGGTGGTCCGGTGGCCGGTGGTCGGCCACTTACTTTGTACGGTGGTTTGGTAGTCGACCACCAAGGACCACCAATTTTAGGTTCAAATGAGAGGATGAGAACAAAAGAGAAGCCTCCATGCTCCACAAGCTAAAACAAGGGCTAGCGCCCTGTGTGATTTCACGGACAAGTGTGCATGAAAACCCTACAAATTCTCTCTGCTGGGACTGTTTTTATAGTAATTGGCAGTTAAAATGCCGAATTTTAGGCAATCAAAATTAATTTTTGTTAACAATTCGTCAACCTCAATCGAAAATACACTCAAAGAATATGTTGAAGAACCGAATGTTGAGGAGTCATTCAGCCACTGGACTACTGGAGAAACATGGAGAAATGTCGCCCAAAATTAGCAGATCTCTCAAAACAGTATCATTCGATACCTGCGTCATCCGGATCGATTGAACGTACTTTTTCGACTGCCGGTTCATTTGCTTCCTGAAGAAGAGCTAGTATGTCAATTGAAACTATTGAGAAGTTTCTTATTTGCCAGAATGCACTCCGTTGTAAATTATAAATAATGTCATTTAATTTTAAACTATAGAAAAGTTCATGTGGAACAATTTTAAAGGTTAATTTTGTTTTCCTTTTCGTTCATATACCACTTTATAGTTCAAAAAAAACCAATAAATTATGCAGTAAATTACTTCTTGGTGGCCAATTTGGTAGTCAAAATTATTTTGGTGGTCGGTCGTCGGTAGTCAAATTTATTGCAGGGTTTCGGTAGTCAGGTAGTCGGTAGACAAGAATTTTTTGGGCAGTCTGGTGGTCGGTATTTGGTAGTCTGACTACCATGAGATGCTATGGTTTATTCGGCCAAAATCTGCTATTATGATGGATGTGAGGTTGTTGGGCGTACTTGGTCAGCTCTCCACACGTACTATGATTCGTACTTTCTTGGAGCCCTTGTACCTTCAATACAAAATGACTCACAAACTAAACGCGACTGCTAACATTATATTTGTGGATGGTAATCCGGGTACATACATGTTTAATAATCTGCACCACAAGGAGTTACTACTAAAAAGTGCGTTCCTAGTTGCATATGTCTATGTTATTTCTTTATTCGAGTCCATGGCTCAATTCCAACAAGCTGAAGTTGACATGATTGAGGACATTAAGTGCACAACTGTTAAAGCACCGCTGCCAGCTTCCCCACTATTCCTTTCTTTTTCGAATAGATTTCATGATGTTTTCGCTCAGAGATTCGAACTAATGCTTCAGTCTGGACTGCTCCTCCCTCGTTTCCATTTCGCAAGAGGTTTATGGGATCGTAAGAAGTTGGAGCAGTATTCCCGGGAGCGATTCCATCATAAGGATGGAATTCCTATCAATTCGGAGCCGACTCCATTGTCATTTGCAAACTCTAAACTTTACTCTTGCATTTATGCGTGCGTATTTGTTTTACTGGTCGCCGTGGTGAGTCTAGGCTACGAGCTTCGCGTTCAAATACGCCATTGTCTGCTTAGAATGTGGGAATTTAAATATTGGGCGTGGCAGAATATTAAAATACTAATTAATCAATTAATCAATCATAACTCGTAAAAGTAAAAGAGTTAGGTATCTTGGGAAGTGTCAAAACTCGGCTGACGTGACACATTTTCAGAGCGAACACGAATACAGCCACTGACATTGAAATCAAGTACACATAAAATGTCAAGCTAAATGCTCCAGCGAATTGGAGAGGAACTGGACCGTCATCTCCATGCGTTGCATTCAGATTGACGAGAAAATTCGTTGCATATTCTTTCATGTTATCCCAGAATGATACAATTCCCGTAGCAAGTAACCTCTGACCAGTAGTGTACATTTGAATTGAAAGGACACCATCTGAGAAATAAGTTATGATGTCAGTTATGTAAGTCTCTTGAACTGTGTGACATTTGAGCCGCTTTACAACCGGAAGCTCGAGAAAGGCTTTCGTTTTCTCTTTGCAAGCGATGATCCCCGTGGCACGACCTGCATTCCTTGAAATGCAAGTAGGTTCGTGCCAAACACACAACATGTCAGATTCATTAGCTACTACGTACACTAACGTGGACACATTGGGAGTCACACCGTATTTGACAAGGTTAGCACGGTATACCGTTTCGAAATCATTTTCAGTGTCATTCTGGACAGTTAGAAATCCTAAACCTTGCAAAAAGAGTTGACAGATGGTGCTCAGGTCTTTCTCCTTGTTGGGAACAATGAGACGTCCAGTTATGACGGCTAAATAAGCTGTGTTCAGAACCACATTCGTCAAAAGAAATACAGCAAGGATTCGACTTTTATTAGTCCACCGACTACTTCCCACAAGGGGCACTCCAAGAAACGAAAGAAGGAAGTTGGCTCCGTATTCCTTCCTTTTTGTGACAAGCACTAATGTCAAAGTCGTCACGAAAATCAAAGTCCATGTGACGGAATCGAAGGGAGCAGTAAAGAATTGAATCCCGGTCCCCGGAATGATGGGTTCATCCCTGCAGTACATGAAACAAGTTGGCGAAGACTCGAGTATGAAACTCTGTAATTCAACATATGGAACGGTTGATGGCGTGACATTGTAGTAAGTTCTAAGTTCCGGAAGGAATATGATCTTCATTTCATACATGGACAGGTTATGGTGTCTGCACTGAATGGCGTCCAGTGCATACACATTGAACATCTCCCGCAAGTCACCAGGTTCCCAGTCCCTAAAAGCCCGGTTGTCGTCATATTTGGTCATGGGGTTGTAGACCTTTCTCATGCTTTCTCTCGCTTCCGACTTTCCGACTCACTTATGATAAGTACACCGTGTGGCCGTTGGAGTTGTACTGCTTATGGAGCTGGATCACCGTAGGAACATTTGCAAGTCCAACAATTGCCTTTGAACTGGATCGGCGTTGACACAAATAGCACAAAAAACTGCTTTCATTTTGATGCAAATGTAAAAACACAATAGGGCCATTCAGAAAGTACAAGTCAGTTGGACGTTCAAACGTTTCACGAATAACGGCAGGTGAAAGTTGTGTCATCACGAAATGAACCGATGCGTGGGAAATATTTTTGAAGTACTGAAACTGTTCTTTCACAAACAACACCTGTCTCACACGACCTGGCAGAATGAATGAAGCAGTGTTGTTTTCTAAGTTGAAAGCGAGAGAAAGAGGTTCTCACTTGACCAAAGATTTGTCATTTTTTCAGACACATTCGATAAAGCGAGGTTCACTAAAGCGAAGTTGATTATGTAAAAGTTACTGAATGAGGTTTCGAGATGGTCAGTTTTGTTGTCCTTGAAGCCAAAACTTGAACTTGTAATTTCTGTGCAGTCAAACTGCAGTTGTAGCTCGTTTCCGTTTCCTAAATTCATTTTTCAAGAATTCAAATAATGAACGCTGAAAATCCAATGTCGATGTCGACAAAATCGGCTCGTTTCTGGCCATGTTTCACAGTCAAATTCAATTTATTAAAAACGAACGGCGATATCGTTCCCCACTTGTAAATGTAAACAATCACCAAACAAACACATTTTATTGACATTTTCGTGTCACAATTGTCAAAAGTGACGCTGCATACATCAATTTTTACATTTTGTGATTATTGTCAATTGTCATTATCAGTTTGTTAAGTGTAGATGTGTTAACAAGAATAAATGCAGGGGTGGACAGAGTGTGTGGATAAAGTCATGAATATGGTTTACATTAAGGTGAAGGGTCCGAAGTTGACCACCCGATCCCTTTTCAAACTCTTAAATTAGGCTCTTTTGTAGCCATAAAGCGTTTTAAGCAAGGACAATAAGCTTTTGTTCACCATAAAAAAGGAACTATATCGTGTCGGAATGTCGCAAAGATAGGCATAAAGAACTGCAACCACAGGTATAGGTAACGTAATCCCCTTCCCGGAATCCTGTCTAACAAGGTCACAGTGACAGAACCAAACACTTTACGATTATTTTGAAGTTTCGGAGAGTTGGAGATGGAGACTTTAGGATTTAACATAATCCGGTGGACGCGGACCCTGCGACGCGGAGGCGGACGACGACCGCCTTGTAATTGCAGTCTTGGACTTGGAGTATCAAATTCCAGTGCTGGTACATCCCATTTCTCATATTCGAAGCGGACATCAGTATTGACACATCAATATTTAGAGTTCTCCTCCCTTCAACCAAGAAAATAAAATGGAAATTGCTCGTTGTCTCGTTTATTTTATATTTCTCTCTCATTTGACTACAGTTTGTTTTGCTGCATTCAGAGAGCGACCGTCCTCAAGTTTAGTGAACAGAACCCATTCGACTCAAGAAAAATGTTCCAAGGACGTCATGTCAGGAACCTGCGTACGTAAAACTATCAAAGTTAATTATAATTATGGTAGTTGACTTATATTATTCTTAATCGTAACGTTAAATTATTATAATGCAGTGCAATTCCGGACTACCGGACGTGTGCGAAGAAATGCTGGAGGAAATTGACGGCAAAAGCTGCCGGGATGTGGTGGTCAGCCCAATTTGCACGGCTTGTTGTTCTGAGTTGTTTGATGCGGGCTACGCAGCATCCAAAGAGGCGTGCTGTCCATCCGGAAACTGCGGTGACACCATCGGATGTAAACCCGTCGCCGGGTCCTGCAGTTGTCAACCCATTTCGTACTTTTCGGGATTGGTTTCCGCGTGTTATAATCTCGGGGACTCTTGTAACGAAAAAGCCGAGTGCTGCGAACCATTGAGTTGTATCGGCAACTTATGTGCTAAAGTGAGCTTTATTCATTTTGTTATCTTAATTTCATTTAGTCATAAATCAATAATTTCATAAAGTACAACTGGTTACAATGATTTTTTTTAACATTTCAGTGTTCGGGGAGAAACTTTGCCTGCTTCAGTTAGAATCCCTTTTCACATTCTATTTATAAATTAATCCATTTCCATTGAAACCATTACTGATTTCCGTACTGTATATTAGGTTCTGAGGAGTGCTGCGGTACGGATGTTTGTATCAACAATAAATGCTCCACTGTAAGTAACTTCGAATCCGGATTGACAATATAAAATGCCATTCGGCTTTTGTCTAACTGTGACTCTCTTTTGCAGTGTTCGGTCCAAGGAATGTCGTGCGTGACACGCGATACATGTTGTAGAGCTTCAGCGTCTAGCTCCGACGTGTCCCAGTCTTGTGTCAACGGATTTTGTACTCCGGTCAGTTATTTATGACGTCATCAATGTTTTCCTCTTCTGATTAAGGGTGTTGCATTTTATATTTGTACTTATTAATCCTGCAAAATTCCAATGATTTAATAGTGCGTGGCCATAGGAGGAAGCTGTCACAACACACTTGACTGCTGCAATCAGGTTTTTGGTTATTGCGCAATAGCACCAGGTGCAACTGTCGGTGTTTGTTCAAACGTAAGCTCCTCTAATTTCATTTCTTTATTAGCATATTTTTTTTACGATGATTGGAAAACGAATGAATTGACAATTGACACTCATTTGGCATTTTTTCTGTGTGTTTGCAGTGCATGTTTTCAGAAGACACTGCACCGTATGGACAGGCCAGATGCGAAAATAGGGACCAATGCTGCGGGACTTTGGTGTGCATTCAAGGTTCTTGCACACGGTGTGTCCTGGACGGAGAGCCCTGCTATGGTGAAGACACTAATTGTTGCAATTGGGAATCCTATTGCGCTGGTTCTAATCCTGGCTATTGCCATACATGGCGTCCAAAAACCTTGCCCACCGGACACCTGTCCACCAGGAATTAATGGGAAATTTGGCCACCGGACGCCTGTCCACCGAATAAAAATATTTTTGTCAAACGTTTATTGTTAAACGTTTATTCATATTCATGAGGTTTCAAGGCAACAAGCAATAAAAACATTCACATTAACATATGACTATAAAGAAGGACGTCCCTCTCCCTGCATAGCCCTTAACATTTTCTCTATAGGTATTGTTTGTTGAACGAGTATTCATAGCCTATAATCTGCGGTTTAAAAATATCTTTATCACACCACACCACGCGTCCCAAAAATCATAAAATGTGCAGGGAAATAGGATTATGGACGCAGGTTTGGTTAGCAAATAATAATTAATTTATAATTCCTTTATTCCTCAAAGAGTACATGATATATATAATATAAGTAATAAAGCTGCAAATGAACAAAAAGTCGCATATTGTCCTGTAATGGGGGGGGGGGCGCTCGGGCGTGACCGATGGACCAGAGCAATGAGGTTAAGTGAGTAACGCAACGCCAGCAAAGAGTAACTTGGTAATAATTAACTTTTATTAAACACCACCGAGGGCAAAATGAGAACCCGACGAACGGCGTAACTCGTCGTCCGGATAAGAAAAACTCAGGTGAGGAGAGAGAGGAGAGAGAAAGAACCAATCCAATTTTTTGGGTCACATTTTTAAAGTAACCGTTGTGGTCATGCGGTCAGTGGTTATCTTCACTGGTTTTCGGTATGCAGTTGACCGCATACAGACCGGCCTATAATGTCAAAATATGAAATTAGACGTAAACGTCATTACAGTCATTAGTTAGCCATTAAACGTTTACGATGCTGTCTCTGTGGCTACGTAACGTCTGCTTCTGAAACAGTCTAATCAGGTCAAATTCGTCAAATATATATATTGTCCTTTGTAATCCGCGTTCCAAATTCGTTTCATGTTCAATTCTGAGGGGCGATGTATGATGTGCATGCATTTATATTATACGGTCATGGTCATTGTGCGATCAGCATTTCGAGCAGCAGTCAATGGTCAGTCAGTGGTCATAAAATGTTTAAGTATTGTGTGGTCACGCTTTTGAAGTAACCGTTGCGGTTAGCGGTCAGTGGTCACGCTTTTGAAGTAACCGTTGCGGTCAGTCGACCGCAGTCCCGATGTAGTGATGTAGTGTGATTTCTACATTTGAATTTGAACTGCATGGTCGTTTGTCGGTCTGTAGTTACAACACATCAAATTTCAAGTCTTTCATATCATCATAGCATGACTGCTGACTGCATGACATTATCTTATTCATAATATGTCATTAAACGAAAGACTCGTTTTGTAGCGACCAGCAATCGCCATTCATCTATTACTGATATCTAAAACGCAGGATGAATTCCTTTTGACTTCTTTCAGCGGTTGACAATGACGACGTAAAAGTTGTCTGAATAACCAGGAAGCGGTTCCAATGATCTGCTTTTCAATGTAGCAAAGAACCATACAAATGTTTGTTCTCGCGTCATTCAACTGCGGCAGTTGAATGATTTCAGGCCGATTTCAGGTAACGCAAAGCCTCTTTTTTTAAAAAGCTCAATTCGCTAAATACAGCTTATTGCGGATCGGTGTACGGAATAAGAAATCATTCTGAAATTATTAGATTGACGTTTATCAAGATCAAGAGGTCCTATATATGAATACGGGGACTCCGACAACGATGACATCATGTATGTGCGTTATTTCTGCTCTCCTTGCGGTTCTATTGCTGCTGCACAGCGTCGAGGAAGTGAAAACGACACCTACGACCCGAATTTTGGATGGGGACGTGATTCAAACGGGAATCAAGGTCGTGCCGAATCCAAAAATGGGTCGAGCAGTGCTGGCGGGGGCTTTGGCAGAGGTTGAGCTGCTCTACCACGTGAGTGCACAGCACTGGGAGGCGGCGGGTCGGGACGAACTGAAGGTGCGACAGTACTTTGAAATGGTGACACATCACGCGAACCTCTTCTACCAAAACTTCACGTCCCCACGACTCGTCATTCGAATGTGCGGTCTCAACATTTTCAAGAGCAACGCCGAAATGAGCAGCTTCATGACACATGCGGAAATTCTGCAAGAGCAAGACGAGGTGCAGACGGATAAGATCGCGACAAAATTTGAGAACTGGCTGAAACAGAATCGACGGCGACTGTGGAACTGTGATGCTCATGTATTTTTGGCACCGAATATTTACATTGGTTTGGCCAACCAAGCGGCACTCTGTCCACACAACAACAACATCAACGTTTTCTATGTGCAAGATGTCATGGGCACCTTCCGGGGAAGTCAGGTAGGTTATTTATCTATCATAATTTCCGGCGAAGCGCAACTCCGTTGCGGATTGCATGTCAACTGACAGCCACTAAAGTTTTTTTGACGATCATGATTCCAGATTTTGGCCCACGAGTTACTCCACCTACTAGACGCGGACAACGACGGAAGAGGGAGAGCAACTGGTTGTGAAACATACGGCGGCTATATGATGGGAGTGCCTGGCCATGATCCACCTGCAGCAGGCAAGAAATAGTGATTGCTTCGAATCAACCGCTTAGACGTCTAATTGAATCCGCCCTGTTTTGTGTTGCAGAGAACTACGGTTTGTGGTCGACTTGCACTTTGCGGAACGTTCGACCATTTCTAGCGTCTAAGAACGCAGCGTGTGCTTACCGCCGAGACGCCCCAACACACTACGCGCCATCGAAATTGCAAATCTCAAAGTGGCATGGAATGACTTATGATGAGCAGTGCCAACAAGGTTTCGACCATACCGGTGCTGTTGCCTACTCGGCTGAGTCCCCACAGGGTCAAAGAAACATGCGGTATTGTCTTTTGCAAAGCCACGAAAACCGGAGAAAAGATAGAACATTACTTGTTTCGAAGGTGGCCTGGCGCATCCTGTGGCAGGGGAAAGATTTGTAGAGATAATAAATGTGTTCATGGATTTTTCGTCCCACCCGACTTTTCCGAACTAACTGCTGGCTGAACATCGACTTCGCAGTATGGGGCTCTAAACCCTTGTGGACGTTTCACTTTTGTGTATCAAAAATAAAGGTTTAATGTGATTCATCAATTTGATTCAATCAATTGTCACCAATTCACCAAAGAATGTACAAAAACAGATATATAAAAGATGAATAATAAATAGACATGACACATGACAATAATCATTCTTAATCTTAACAGTTTTCTCCGGTGTATCGTAGACTGGTACTGTATGGAATAAAGAAGTCAGATATGAGTATAAGTGGTTACCTGTATATACCTGTATATTACCTTTCCTTCTCAATCACATCAACCACTTGTAGTATTGGCACTTATGTTGGTGGT
>JABASF010000910.1:0-29266 GCA_019776145.1 Harlomillsia oculata
GTTTAAAGTTACTTTGACTCTTGTTTTGTCTAATATATCCAATTAATTGAACATTTAACACTATATATTGTATGTTACGCATACCGTGTGTGTATAGCATCCATTATATATATGCAAAACGTTGGGAAAATCGTTTTCTATAAAAATATTATGAACATATTGCGGCCTTTTTCATAAACTTATTACAAATATTATCGCTATTTTATAAACTTTATTTTCCTAAGCTTGGTCATTAGTCATTAGTCATTGCGTCAAAGAGAAGCGTTGAAAATAAAGTCTCCATGAGCATGTTCATAATTATGTAAATTGATTGGTCATCGCGTGCGCATTACGTAAAATCCAGGAAGAGAAAGTGACGCATGACGTTGACCATTCTCGTCTAATCATCTATCATGACGAGTTTCATGAGTGAGTGACAGCAGAATAAACATTTTATAACGAGGATTAAATTATTACGACCGTTTTCTTTATTATATTGTAAAAATAAAAACCAGGAAGAAACGAAAAATTTTAAAAACTACATTTTACTTTCAACTCATTCATTTGAACAACAAGCATTATTTTAATAACTTATGCAATATTCATTACTTTAATTTGTTATGCAACGCGGAATTATTAAACATTACATGAAAGATGTGTAAACAGCTTTTGTTGACCCCGACATTGACCTTCAAACAAAACTTCTGGTTTCACCAACGATCTCAATATTGTCAATGTTATGTTCCATCTATGAGAGGTCAGAGGTTATCCCCTGAACTTGAATATAAATACTCGCTTGGCCGCTGTCAAGTATCACAGTTCACACGACTCAAAAGTCATTTCTTAAGGCTTCATCTTCATCTACTCCAGGACACGCTTTGAATAACCAGTTTTCCATTTATATGGGAAGAAATCCGTCCATAAAACAAATATTTTTTTCCAAAATTATTTGAATATACGATTTTTTTAATTGTTAACTTTCAATACATCATAATGAGACTTTTATGGGTCGTTGCTGTTAGCCTTCTGGCTTCAGCGGCTGTCGTAATTGGATCTGAAGAAAGTGAAACTGACCAACAAGTTGCTGTTGCTGGTTCAAATGTAAGACTGAGTTAAATTATTTTGAAGTCTCGGGTAAAGGAAGAGGTAAAAAATGGTATTTTTCATTTCAGGAGGATTTATTAAGTCGAGGGCGAAGAGAAGCATGGAATTCAAAATGGACAAGGACATTAAAGCTGAAATCGCTGGATGGTGACTCTTCCGAGGTGATTTATCCACCTTCAAGACCGCAACGAAGACCCCTTCCTCCTCCACGACCGCCTCATCAAGAAGACTACAAACCCGAAGCAGAACCTCAAGTTTGGCCACGCTACCAAGCAAATGAGTACGGTCAAACTGTCCAAGTTGGTCCGGATACACCTTCACCACCTCCAAGACGTCAACTCAAACAATTGTCCACTCGCTCACGAACAACTGTCAGAAGACCAAATACCAACACTGGAGGTTGGCAAGCTCATGGAGAAGTACGTCGTCCGGCACCAACTCGTCCACCACTCCCTCCTCCTTCAAGCACTGGACACCAGCCACTCAAGTATGGCGATTATGTCATGTACCATTACGTGGAATCTGGAGTCTGGGAACGAGAAGCTGGTGGCGTCGTGACTGGCCTCGTTAAAACTCCTGATCAATTGGTCCAGCAATTGATCCGTGATAAGAATAAGGTCGGTTGGTACGTGCTTTATTATTGGAATGGCGTCATGTGGCAAATCTTCGATGGTAACAATGACGGAAGACCTGTTGGCACTGCACGACCACAACGACTTCCTCCGCCAACTTCCCGTCCTCGTCCTCAAGTAAGAGCTGGCAATTCAGATGATCAATGGCAATCACATCGTAGTGTATTGGGACGCGGATCAAATAGAGTAAGTAACAATTGTGTACACAAATTAATGTAACCCAGCATTCGAAAAGAATTGATATCATGCAAATGGCTCTGGGTAGGTTGAAGCTCGTGTTGTCAAAGTTGACGACTCAGCAGAAGAAACCAACTGGCCTGGACCACTCAAACTTGGTGATCACATTCTTTATCATTACGACGATGGACATTGGCACAAACTAGTCAGCACCAAAGGAGTTGGTGGTCCAACAAAAACCCCGGACCAAATTATCAACGAGCATATTCTAAGACCGAAACGAACCGGGCGTTATGTTCTCTACTATTGGAACAGGCAATGGAACACTTATGAAGGTTCTGTATCGGAAGCCCCAGAAGCACCGGCACCCGCCCCAGCAGCGCCAAGACTAAGACTCAAGTCTGGAGATTCAGTTCAATACGGTCAAACACAATGGGTTCGACATCCTTTATCTAATGTGGTAGGTGACGCTTGTAAAAGCGCATTCGCTTTATTTATTTCACACGTGTGCAAAAACAATCATACTTGTTAATGATGACCATTCGAAAAGAGCAGCTAAGTGCAAAGGCTTGATTTATTATATTTGTAGTGAATTCAATTACAGAAGGAGAGCAGTGAATCTGAAGAGCTGAGACCGTATGTTGACCCCATTTTGCAAGCGCAAACCATTTCTTCTTATGTTGGAGGAGTACGCATTTGAAACATCACAAACTACCGTTTAGTGTATTAGTATGTTGTAGCATTTTGTATATACTTTCAGTTAGTAATGTCTGTATTATTAAATAATTAAATAGGAACCATAATTAAGTATTTTTACTGAATGTTGATGAATGAATGTTTTTTGTTCAATAAACCAATTTTAGCCACAAAAACAAAGCGATTCATGTAGAATTTTTATTCATTGCATTTTGTTAAAATGAACTTTTCGAGAGAATGAACATGTGAACATTGTAATCGAGATTAGTAAAGTAAAAGTTATCAACAGGTGCTTTATCCAGTAACTACTGGAACAGTATTAGCTCCATTAACCACAACTGGAATGCATGAAATCGGATTTCCAGGAGGTCGGATAAAAGATGCCGGAGGCAACGTTGTTCTTCCAGTTGTTACGGCCGCAATTATAGGCCTTGGAGTCGTTCTTGGAGTCGTTCTTCTGTTGTAAGTGAAGACAACTAAAAATGACACATTAAATGCATTTTGATGTATTAAATGTAGCCGAAACAGTCAAAAGGTAGTATACTTGATTATATTGGCTAATTTACCAAAGTATCCTTGAACCGCTTGAAACTGTACACTAAATATGCTAAGACTTGCAAGAAAGATCAATATCTTCATTTTCATGGTGAGAACTTAAAGATTGAACAGAACGAAAAATAATTATAGTTATGATTTTAATGATTGTGATGATTCGTGAGGAAATGAAAACTGAATTCTTCGCAGTACGTGTTTACTTTTATTTATAATCTACTGAATTTTTTATGCATTGACTCATCAGTTTGTGACGAAACTGGAAACAGCAGCGTAAACCTGCAACGTCATGACATGTCAATTGTGCTAGGAACATAAAACCATGCCGCACAAAATAAGTGAACTTAGCGGAAACTGAAACACTATACTTCACAATTGTTAGATACGATACGGTTATTATAGAGCAGGAATGGAAATTTTGTTAGAGAAGGAAGTTAGTTTTGCACATAAAATTAGATCACAGATTTACAGTGTACAATTCTAATTTGTCATAATAATATATTCGTACAATGCATTTTTGTGCAACTGTCAACAAGGAGATGCACTTTCCAAAGTGAAAGTTTGTATTATAATTATTTTGTTTCAATCGTTAATTTTCTGCATATTTATTGTACATGTTTAATTTATGTGATGTGATTACTGATAATGCTTCTTCAACCAAATTGATAGAGTTGCGGCCTAGCAAATCCAGCACTGGAGCCAGCAGCTCTTGTTACTGTACGAGGAGGAACCACAATTGCAGTACCAGCGGGCACAGAACCGATTGAAACGGGAGAAGCCGGCGCTGCAGCACCGGAAACCCCGTATTGAAACTGCTGTTGCGGAGCTGCGTAATATGGTTGTGCGGCTGGCAATGGCGGTGGGGCATAGGCCGGCGGAGCATAAGCCGGTGGTGGTCTTTGATAATAACCTTTGTATACAAACATCACAATTAAATATATTAAAAATAACACGATGATGTAACGAGAAAACAACGAAAAATGTCAAAAACAACTCTCACTTGAGAATGCAGGAGTGCCCCCGAAAAAGAAAATGGAGAGAACTCCGACTGTAGTTGCTGCGATGTTAAGTTTGACGAATTTCATTTTTAGATTTTTGAAAGTCTAACAAATTCCAAGTCCATGAAAAATCCAAGTTCTTTTTGACAGCTTGTCCTAAAAGCAGTTGTAATTTTATATAAAATTGATTCCGGAAGTGTCCTTGAACTGAAAAGCGGTCCAGTCAACGTGCAAATTCAGGGTACGTGCGTTACAAATGGCATGCGTTTGTTCCGTTTGTTAGCAGTTTGCGTTGTCAATTTTATGCGTAGAAACTAACAAACCAGTGCTAACTGCGAACTTTTGACATTTGTTGGCGATTCTATAGATTATGAGAACAATGATGACAGTGTTCCAAACCTAAAAGCAGTTGTAATTTTATATAAAATTGATTCCGGAAGTGTCCTTGAACTGAAAAGCGGTCCAGTCAACGTGCAAAATTTTCAGGGTACGTGCGTTTCAAATGGCATGCGTTTGTTCCGTTTGTTAGCCGTTTGCGCTGTCAATTTTATGCGTAGAAACTAACAAACCAGTGCTAACTGCTAACTTTTGACATTTGTTGGCGATTCTATAGATTATGAGAACAATGATGACAGTGTTCCAAATCAAAATCCCGTCAAGTGCAAGGTCATTATGTGACATTTCCGAGGTTTGAGAAAAAATAATGATGTTTTGATAGTCGTGAATGAGTTTGCAGGAATTAATCAATTACCACTCACTCAACCGCTTCATTTGTTATGATATGTAAATTCGTTCGTTGTTGTCAATTAGCGGAAATCGAGTTGTTGTTCATGGAATTGCAAATGTTGCTTTTAGGACTCATGTGTCAAATGAATTAGTTTAGTGGAGTTCTGGGTCATTGAGCCACACAGAAAAACAATAGTTTAAAATGACTAGTCGGATCGACGAGCATAAAGGAACAAAGTGCAGAATGGATCCAACATTGGAAGAATTAGACTCTGGCCTGGACCCTGTCTTAACTTGGTTTGCACGTCTTTTTATTCCACCTCCAATAAACTTGAGAAATCCACTGGAAGTGTTTCCTTACATTGTATTTGCTACTCCTTGGGTTGCATTCGTAGCAATTAGTTACTGGTGGTCCATTCCACAAGTTTTACATTTCTTACATTGGGGACCGAAACTGCTCGTTCCGAAATTACTAGGACTTGACCAAGTTCACGATCTTCTCCGGCGTCTCACACTCATTACATTTCCGCTACCACCCAACTTGGTTGACTGGATACGATTAATTGAAACGACAAAAGACGGCAATCTTCCCAATCCCGTTCGTTTTCTGTACGAATAATTGTCTCAATTAAATCAATCATGAATCAACCTCCTTGGGCGCAATGGTCACCAAACGTATGGAACAATCTCCTCACACGTCTCCGATTTCCAGCAATTCACAACAAAGTACCTGGATTATATGAAACGCTACTCGGACTTGATTCAACTCTCATTGGTTTTGTGGATCTCACAGATCCTTTGGAAGCAATTAGCTTCATTACACTGTATCTTCCTGGAACCATTTTCATGGGATGCGTTCTTTTATTTCCCATTATACACATTTTGTTGTTCTTCAAATGGATTCCAAAGCTGTTTTTGAAAAATCATAACTGTTTATACCGATGGACCAAGTCACCGTTTCGGAGAAAAAGGGACATAGACGATTGTCATGTTGACAGCATCAATACACTTTTTAATGAGGCGTTACGAAGTTTCTCTAAGTCATAATAATTGTCATAATACTGAAATGAAATGAAAATGTTACTGTCAAGTTACTTGTAGTTTGTATTTTAAACACTGTCAAAACGGAAAGTGGCAATGCGTTTTTTAGAGTCGATAATAAAAAAATCTGCTTACAAAATGTGACTTGGTGTTCATTTTCGTTCGCATAAACAAAAAAGCAGACGGATCATAATTTGATAATGCAGAGCTTAAAAAAGCGTCACGTTCCGTCGTCGTCACTCGTCAGCCGCAAAGCCGCAATCAAGCGTTTTTGAGAACATAAAGTCATGTCATTGTGCGATTATATACCATTTTGCATATACCCGACTACTTTAGTACCTTATTTATTTCCAGAAGGTCAGATAAGACTTGAGTCGTTTTTATCTTGTTCATTTCATATGAATAGAAGTAGTAATAGTAAACCATTAAACCATATACCAATATACCGTGCAAATGCAAAATGTTAAAGTCTGTTTGTCTGTTGCTCGAGGTTGTGCTAGGTTCTTTCGTTCTTTGCTTGTTTTGTGGCTGTTTGAAGAGTCTCTCGGAATTGAACAGTCATAATCGTGCCAATAAGAGTACGAATAATTTGTTTTTTGCTGTCGTACGAGTCTTTTAAGTACATCAGGCTAGCCATAAATCGCTGTGCTATTCATCATCGAAAGTATTTTGTAGATAATTTTTACATGATATAAAAGATTAGTGTCAGGAGTTGAGGTTGTGCTGTACTGACATTTGTTTCGGATTTTGTTGGAGAATCATCTGTTTTATAGGTTTTGTAAAGGGTTTTTCAAAAATTCTCCAGAAATGGCCACCATGAAAAATTTCATACGAGAACCTCAAGAGCCCATCGACAATGGTTCCATTTATTTATGCCTTGAAGAAAAAGGTAAAACCTAACAAACGTTACCGATACCGACTGTAACTGTACGTATGTAACGTTACAGATCGAAAATAAAATTGTAACTTTTTATGAGTTTGAATTATGAATTATGATTATGAAATATCTATACAACGTTACAACCACTCATGTTGTTTTGTGTCCTGTATAGAAAGAGTTGACGACTTTTGCATAGTCGAAAGGCTGGCATTCGAACCACAATTTCGTCGAAAATGGCCTGAAATAGCAGTCAAATTGAAAGTGAATCTTGGGGCCTTGGGGGTCCCTCAAGTGTCCGTAGATTCAGCTGGACCCGAAGAATATGAAACAATTGCCCGAAAGATTTTGGAATCTTTGATCCTCTCACGTGCTGGGAAATTGCATCTTTTGTATTTGGAATTAGAGACGATCTTGAGTGACTTTGATATTTCGGAATTCTTCGGTAAGTAATGGAAAATGGAATGTAATTGTAAACTGCAATAATTTATTATTTATATTATGACATCATGACCTGTATTGAATAGTTGACTGCTATTATTAGGCGGATCTAGAAAAACAAGGAATGGCATTGAACAACGAAAAATGAAGGTTCAAATTCCATTCGCCAATGCTCAAGTAACTAGGATCGATTTACCAGACAATGAAAAAGGATTTTCTTTCCATGATTTGTTTGCTCCTTATCTTTCATCTACTGAGAAAGTTCATCTTGAAGATCCGCATTTTCGAACAAAATATCAGGTTCACTTTCTTTTGAAATTACGGATTATTTTGCACGGTTATTTTGAATGCCGTTCAAACAAGGTTTTTAAACTTTCAGATGAGGAACTTGAGAGAATTCACACGATTCTTACTGTTGGAATGCCATTCTTTAAAACAAATAATGATAGTAACGTCCAGGGGTTTTTTCGATCAAAATGCAACTGTTGTCACTAGCCGTCAAAATATGCAACGCTCATTTATGCGGGCTTTGGGTGATGAATGCAAAGCCAAAGGTGTTCTCTTGACGGTGTCCTATGAAGATGAAGACTTTTCCAGTCGATTTCTCAAGTACTGTATAGCAATCCATTGTTTATGCTTTTTAAATTCAATAAATTCCGAAATTAATAAGTTGTACTGTTTCATGTAGATTTGACGATGACTGTATTTTTGTCATGGGTCGTGGTTTGGACTATTTTTACGAAAGCGTCGATCAGCGAAACCCTAAGAAATGCAAAGAATCCACCGTGTTTCTTTTGAGTCCTATGAAAATCCAGAGTTGGTGGTCGTCGTCTCCTGTCATCTCTTTTGGAGTTGTGTTTTTGGCAATGTTCTTCATTGTATTTTCAACATATTTTAAATCATTTTTGAACAATAGTTAAACTGATGCGCATGAATGAAATGCAGAAGTCATAGGCAATAACCACGTATAGAACGTAGATGTAGGGAATGTGAACTGTTTTTTTGTTTTCCAAAAGTCTGACTAGTCTTTGTGACCCGAAAATGTCAATGTTTTTCTTACTGATCGTGGTTAAGAATGAGAACCAAAATTCGCGATGTGGCTATAAAAAGTCTGGCGTGATGTCGTTGTTGTGAATTTTTGTTGGATACATTTGACAAATAAAATGTTGCTGAATTCTGTGACTCGTTTGTTGATTTTACTTTCCATTTTTCATTTTTGTGTTGGGGAAAGCGATCCTTATGAAAATGGTCACACTGAAGTGAGTAACAATTACATTATGAAAATAATGCTAAAAAATACGGCAATCTAAAATTTCACTTAATTTAATAGAATGAAGAACGTGCACCGGCGGAACCTTTGACGCCACAGGATTACCAAAATGCAGAAGCGATCAGTATTAATGAGTTTTATTAGCTATTGACGTAGTTTTGTAAAGGTATTAGGTATTTATTATTCGTAATAATGTCCTGTTTTGTACATTTAGATGACATGAAAGTACCACCAACTACCAACACCACAAAAGATCCGATTGAAATAGCAGGTTTGTTTGAAGGTGACATCAATGTATCAAAGAACAAAGAACCTCAGAAAAACGCTATAGTCCAAGAAACAAAGAAATGGCCAGGAGCTGTAGTGCCTTATCTCATTTCTGCAGATTTCAGTAATGCTCTTCCACTACCTTATAATTGGAAACTTCGTCGTACATATTAAGTTTAACTTTGTGTTGACTACATTCTTTCTCAAAGCTGACAAAGAGCGGAGCATAATTGCACGTGCATTTATGGAATACCACAGACACACTTGCATAAAATTTAGAGCACGAAGCTCAGAGTCTGATTACGTGCACATCACGAAAGGAAATGGATGTTCCAGTCCCGTTGGACGAGTTGGTGGAGCACAACAAGTAACTTTAGGAGATGGTTGCGTTTATCCTGGAATTGCGATACATGAGCTTATGCATGCCATTGGATTTTGGCATGAACAGAGTCGTGCGGATCGAGATCAATTTGTAACCATTCATTGGAACAACATCCAGGAAGGTGAAACTTTCACCTTTTATAAGAAGAAACCATTGTTATTATTAATTAATTCATACCCTCTTTACCACTTTTTTCAATAATGTAGGAATGCAGCAAAACTTCAAATCGTACAAATGGGGTGACATTCAAAATCTGACGGCACCATACAACACGTCGTCCATTATGCATTATGGACCATATGCATTTGCGAGAAACAGAGCTGAACGAACTATTACACCTAAGGACACGAATACTGAAATGGGACAGCGAAATAATTTTTCCGATGTAATTATAATTAATTAACTGAAACGGAACATCGATTGAGTTGTATTAACTTCTCGTGATTCCCATTGATGTTTTTTTTTAATTTGTCGTTTTTCAGACGGATCTGTTTAAGATTAGGAAACTTTATGATTGTGGGTCTCATTCTGCCCCAACGTCGACATCAAGTACAACGACCGGGACAGGTATTAAACATGACACAATGACACAACAAGCAACGTAACATGGTATTGTTTCTTGCTCCTTTCAATTTAAATCAATGGGAGAGACTCTGATTTTTATGTCAAGGCAGTTGCGTGGACCTGCATCAACATTGTAGTAAATGGGCTGAGAAAGACGAGTGCAAAAAGAATCCTAAATGGATGCTGGTGAATTGTAAAAAGTCTTGCAATGCTTGCAGTAAGCTCTGTTTTTATATTTAGCAACAATGGTCACTCATCAATGTCCCATTCACTTGCTAATAAGTAATAACAATACGATGATGAACTAATATAGATGAAGAGTGCTCAGATTCAAATCGAAACTGTCCAGCATGGGCAACTCGTGGAGAATGTACCAAAAATCCCGATTACATGCGTTCTTATTGCTCTAAATCTTGCAGTGTTTGCGGTATGAAAACCAATTTTGGCAATTTTTCTAATGATAGCATAAATCTAGCCAGCGCAGAAATTGTTTAACATTAACTAAAATTTTTTATTCAGTTGATTGTCAGGACACTGAAGAACACTGTGAATATTGGGCATCTAAGGGAGAGTGCTCTAAGAATCCAGATTTCATGAACAAAAATTGTCCGAAATCTTGTAAGAAATGTGGTAATACAGGGTCTGCTTCAGGTAAAGTTGAATTAAACTTTACGTTAACCCTNTGAATTAAACTTTACGTTAACCCTTACAACTTACGTCTTTAACAAATTTTACTCTCAATAGATACAGACTGTGAGGACAAAAACCAACATTGTGAATATTGGGCATCTAATGGCGAGTGTACCAAGAATCCAGATTACATGAAAAAGCAATGCGCTAAGTCTTGCAAAGCTTGTAACTCTGGATCGGGTAAATGCAAAAAATGACAGTAATGCCTTAGAATTTTGAGATTTTAACATTATTTTTCTATGTCAGACACAGATTGTGAGGATAATAATGAGAACTGCGCTTATTGGGCTTCTAAAGGAGAGTGTTCAAAGAATCCCTCATACATGAACGCTAATTGCCAGAAATCTTGTGATTCATGCAGAATTAACGGTAAGCAGCACAGTCTCCATAATCACTATGATTCCATTATAAAATTGGCATAATTGTTTAGACACTGACAGTCCATGCTATTTTTCAAATCTAACAGAGGAATGTCGAGATAAGAGCAGTAACTGTCCAGCTTGGGCCGACAAGGGGGAATGTGATAAAAATCCCAACTACATGCATGAAAACTGTCCAAAATCATGTAAAATTTGTAGAGGAAAGGAAACAAGCTCTTAAAATTAAAAGTTAAAACCTATAATTTTCTTCAAAAATCATATAGAAAGCATTGATTATTAACATAAATATGAATGAACTGAAGAACATGAGAGATGAGGCGCAAATAAACTGTGACTCTCATTGAAAAAATTATGAGTCGTGGAATAAATCATAGACATAGACCATTTTAGTATGATCATGAGTTCATGAATACTTGCAATAATTAAGTCCCGAAGTGACGTCATCACGTATAAAATGTAATAAAAAGAATGAAGGTGAAGTTCCCGAATCCGAATGCTGGAAGAAGTGCGTGTGGGCAAGCAAGGTTGCGGTCGGAGGTACCGTACCGACTTTTCGGGAAATCCATGACTACGAGGGAAAACAAACCGTTTCCGGCATATGGCATAATGCGTACGAGAAGCATTCTCCAATGGTATTGCTATCACGCATTTTCATCTGCTATATCAATGATTACATTGAAAGTCTAAAATACCGAGGATCATACTATCCTTCGCCGTCCTTTTCACTTGTCATTACTACATAATTTTTAATTATAAAAATGAAAAGGCATTGTTTCATCCTTAATTCAATTGTATTCTTATCATTTGTATGGTTTCCGTGTCACAGTCAAATACGAGAATCAGATACTTTCATCTTCCATGAACCATCGTCTTGTTCACATTTTTCTAATAATGAAACATTTTCCATCACAGCTATGGGCTGTGTGAAATGCAATTGGGCTCTTGGCAATATTTATGGTGATAATTTTGAGAATTTTTACAATAAAACCATGCATGATTTTTGCAAAATTGAGGTGCATTTAATTTTTTAAAATAGAAAATGGTGTTTGTCCATGTCCTGTGCGTCATCGTGTGTCAAGAGAATTGCTTGAAGGTCTCAATTTAGTGGAAAGCATAGCATTGGACAGGTGCAAACCGTGTCCAAACAATTCTGCTGTATACGATGAAGTGAATTGTATTCAGTGCCCTGAAGATTTCCCTTATGACACCACAACTGGAAAATGCAAAGTGTGTCCAATAGGACATATTGAAGGTATAATGTCCATGGAATTTTATGACAATGGTAATATTTGCTACTAATCCGCACTAATCTTAATCAACTAATCACAATATTTGAATACACAGTTCCATTCCACCAGGATGGATCACCAAAACCCGTGTCGGAATGCTTACGTTGTGCCGATGGGTATACACCAAATGCAAAAGGTCTGGAATGTGTCCCATGTCATTGGTCATTTCATGATTCTGCAAATGGGACTTGTCATTGTCCAGAATTCACTCACGCCATCATTCAAGACATTTGTTTACCCAATGTGGATCTGAGGAAAGAGCCAAGTCTTCAAATGATTGACAAGAAGTCAGTTTCTGAAGTGTTCTTCGAAACAATCCGAGTCGAATCTCTTTATTTGAGTAAACACATCATCTCCTCATATTATTTATGCAGGGTGAGGAACATTTCAGTGCAAGCATAGATTCCTATAAAAGTGTTTAATAATTATGTATAAACATGTACGATTATAATTATTATAATCGTACATGTTTTTTTTTAAATTTCCAGGATATGAACAACGAGACTGCTTGTCAATTTATTGCTAACGCTTGTTCCTTGAATTTGCATTCGTTCAATCCAGAGTTCACAGTTTGCAGATTATACAGAACACTGTCTGACACTGTGAACAAACCAAAGTTGTACTATGCAGAAGTCGGTGCTCCAGCAGTATTGAACAAAGCGACTTTGATCCCGAATCAGTATGACATGGATTTCACGCAACGTTCTTCAGACATAAACATTACAGTATCGCGGATTTCTCTTCAAGGTCAATTTCTGGGACTCACAACGCTCACTGACATTCTTCCTTGTCGCGACCAACCGATGATTCACCGAATTAGCCAAAAATTTGGTACCACGTTCAGAACAAAATGCTCTGTTCCCATTTCCGAACTTTGGTCCCAGTATCAAAACAAAATGGAATTTTTTGACGCTTATGTGAGTCAGGAAGACAAAGGACAAATGAATTTGTACAGTATTCCATTAAAGATCCTAGAATTCAAGCATGATGGTGTCAAATCAAATCTAGTAAGTTCAAAACCTTATTTGTAGTTCTAAAATGCTTTTCATGCAATTTACGAATGAATGTTGTCAACTGTAGCTAGAAGACAAATATCAATGGCAACTTGTCCGACGTTTCTTCATTGTTGACACTGTTGGTGGGATAGACGCCGTAGAACGACGAGAGAACAGAGCCAAAACACCCCGAGTCGTTCGATACCTATCTGAAATATCAATCAGTATTTCTTTGCAGAACAGTGACGAAGCTGGACGAATCTACGTTCCCCTGATGACCTTGTCGTACAAAGAAATGAGTCAAGAAGATTTTCTAAATAACAAAAAAATTGATTTTTCCTACAGTGTGAATTATTTGATGGATATGAGTCGATCTTTAGAAGATGTCAAGATTTCCATTGGTGTGATTAGCGCTTTGACATTTGTGTGGGCTGCATTGCAAACTTGGAGTTGGAATCGTCGCAGCGGTCAAGCGGAAATTGATATTCAAACTGTGGGGAATTTGTTCATTACATCCTGTGGAAACTTGGCTGATGCTTTCTTTATTGTATGTTTCTGTACGGCACAATATTGGTTCATTTTCTTTAAACAGCAAGTTTTTGTTCATGTCATGTTGCCTCAACCGGACCAGGAACGACTTATTCGAGACCTCTTGATTACTGCTTTTGCTCTGAAGGTTATCATTTTCTCACCTGTTACAGATATTTTATCAGTTTTCTTGTAAAAATAGCAAGCTACTTAATTTTTACGGGCCTTTTTAATTAGTTGTAATCTTTCGAATTCTAGATTGTTGATATGATCAAATTAATTTGGAGACAAGTGACAGTTGACATTTTCTTTGTGGACTGGGAACGTCCACGAGCTCGTAATACAATTCAGCCCCCTAATGAAGCCGTGCGTCACAAAATAAAAAATGAAAGTGGACCTGGAAAGTTAGGAGATAGTAGCAATGTGAGCATTTGGCGAACGTATTTCATTGCTAACGAGTGGAATGAAATTCAGTCCATTAGAAAAATTCATGTGGCCCTTCAAATTATCATTTCCCTCTTCTTGCTTGAGGTAACCTTCTACATCCTTTGTCAATATGTGATGGGAATTCTAAATTGTATAACCTAATGTAATTAATTTACTTTTGGTTTTGTCACTTAAAGATTCTTGGTTTCAAATTCTGGGGTCTCTTTTGGCCCAATGGAACCACCAGTCCAGGACCGGAAAGCAGTCATGTCCCATACAGCACATCAGCTCGGTTTGCAGTGGGAAGCTTGGTATTCGGTCTCGTTGGAATATGTCAGGTTGGTCTGTCCGCTCAGTCAAGTCTAGTCAGTCCTCTTGAGTTACCAAATTAATTGATTTCTTTTGCTTGAAACAGTGGATTTATCGTTCAATCCTTCATGAGCGATTCATTGAGAACAAAATCCAAGACTTTGTGGATGTCTGCACTCTGTCGAATATCAGCGTGTTCATTCTTGCTGCCAAACAGCACGGCTATTACATTCACGGACGATCAGTTCATGGATTTGCTGACACGGACATGCAAACAATGATCGAGCAGCTCACTAGGGAAGAAGAAGATTTATGTGGGCGTCGTGGACTATTGCCTTCGACAGATCAACAAACATTTTTGATTTCCGTCCCTTCCACTTTCCGATCTGTGTATAATCAAGTTCTGCAACCTCTCTATGCTGTAATCATAACTTTCTGTTTACTATATTCAGAACACATTGGGTTTCAGTACTTTAGAAATTCTTGTTAATAATGTTTTGCGTACAGAGCTCAAATGTACAAGCTAATTTGATGGGAAAAGGTCGTCTGGGCACTGGAGGACCAGCTTCGAAAACGTCATTGAATACCAAGCCTAGTGTCAGCATGATCAACTTGAGCACTCATGCTTATCATTCCATGAACCGATTTCTCACTGCATTCTTGGAACACGCTCTTAGCGATTTGGATTACGACGTCACCGACAAATCTTTCTTTGAGTCAACACTCGACATGGAGTTTAACGAAGTAACCACTGATAGAGCCGTATTTTACACAGGTATTATCAGTAATTGACGGTGGATTTCAAATGTTTTTACATGATATATTACTTTTTATATTAATATTGGTTTATTTCAGATAATGGACATTCCTTCGATTCTGTGCTCTTTTACGGCAACGAGCGTACAATTTTCATGTTCAATTTGTACACGTTCATTTTTGTCGATCTTTTGGCTCATGATTATGTCCTTGCTGGAATCATAACCTACATTGTTGACCAGGTTAGTAAAGGATCCGTTTTCATTTTTATGCATATATTTTTCTTAATTCCACGAATTTCTTATCTCAAGAATTTACCTGTTTTCATTATTGACAAGCAGGTTTTCAAACGTACTCGAAACTTTTTTGGAAAACGAAACCTGGCCCGAAAAACATTGATTGACAGCCGATTTTTAATATAAAATAAACATGTAAAGTCGCATCATTTCTTACTATTTGACATAAGATTTTCAAAACATACTTATTTTGTAAATACGTTACATGAAAATAAAATACACAAATAAATACAAAACACTCTAGCAAAGTTGTTTTCTCTTTTTTGGTAAATTAACTGGAACAAAAATATTTTAAATTGTTCATTATTTATTGTCGTCGGACGGATGTACTTAGAATTTATCTAAATCATATATGCATAATAAAGTGTTCCGGTGAATTCGGTGTAATCATGTACCTATTCGCTTATCTCACTCAGTCAACACAGCTGTGTAATCTGGTAATCAGTAATCACTACTCGGCTAACGAGAGAATAACAAACAGATAATGAAATATCGAAATAACCCTACAAACCTTACAAATGTAAGAATGCCCTGATTCTTATTAGCTTTTTAGTCCGTTCGTTGTGATAATGGAAAACGACGGCTTTTATTGTCATTTGTATTTGAATGACAAAACAAGGGAATTTTTACTTTCATTATTTTTCATAATAGCAATACATTTTGTGAATTTTGTGCAAGTGAGCAATGGTGAAGCTACTAACTGTAATCAGTGTGCCGGCGAGTATACAAATTGGGGTATGGGTAAAATGCATGTTCTGTAAACATCATCAATCAGTCAATATAAATTATAGCATTTTTATTTTGTATGCATTTTAGCAATACAGCAGGATAGCAAATATTGGTGGCATTCGCACACAATAACAATGCCGAGTAAACAAAGAACGCTGTTCAATCCCGTTTGTTCGAATGAGTTTCCTTTTGCAGTGGAGGTCAAACACGCGAATCGTCTTTTGTGTAGTGGGTCACTTGTGGCTTCGGACGTTGTACTGACTTCTGCATCTTGTGTAGCTCATGTTCAGAATCGTACACATGCTCTCACAGTCACAGCGTCACAACCTCGACGTTTTGGATACAAATTTCAAAATCCTGAAACGAAAAGCGTCTGGAAAATCTACGTGCATGAAAAGTATAATATGACAATACCAAGTGAGGAGAGCATTTTCAATAACCTTGCACTTTTGTACCTACACACTGAATTCAAACCTGAGGACAACACAGGAATTGGCATCATCCAAATCCCAACGACAGAGGTGGAACGGGGAAAAAAATGTTTTGGTTAATACTGCAATACAGGAAATTAAAATCTAGTCAGACTAATTTGCATAAGAACATATTTAAATTACGATTTGTTGCACAGGAACTGGAAAAACGTTGGGTTTCTGCAAATTTTCGGGACGGTCACGGTATCTGCATTTGAAACATGACGGACGGAAACAAATTCCCACAGTGTCGCTTTCAAATGTCATGCAAAAAACGACAGTTGAGTTGCAAAATTGTAGTGCATTGAAGAATATTTCACCAAATGATTCTCTCATTTGTACTGATGAATCAGCCTCTCATAAATGCAGCAGAGATGACGGAACCCCTTTAATATTTCCTTTGTCTCAAAATTTCACGCAATACATTCTTTGTGGAATCGCAACTGGAGTGTCCCACAACGGAGTTCCTTCAGATGCCCCTTTACAACTTTACACAAGCACGTTTCATTATGGAACGTGGATCAAAAATGGAATGGAACTGTAATCCACGAAAATTACGCCATAACACGAAATAAAGTTTAAAATGTGCTAAAAAATTTATTTTTATATTTACAGCGCTTCAAATGAAACGTTTATTTGCCAAAATCTAAATTGCTGCAACAAAGAAGTTTTGCCTGAACGCTGCCTAAAATTCTGCAGTGACGGAAACTGTGACTCACATTGTTCAGTACAGGAATTCAGATGCAACGAGTCTAATGTATGTATCAATAAGAAATTTCAATGTGATGATTTTGAAGACTGCTCTGACGGCTCAGACGAATGGGAATGTTGTCCTATAGACGAGCTCGGGAATCAAAATCACTCTTCAATTTTTACGTCGCCCCATTTCATCTGTAAAACAACTCATACGTGCTTAAATTTGAGTAATCGGACCGAGTCTGTGATTTGCAACAATGTGAATGATTGTCCTGACGGCTCAGACGAATTTGGATGTTCCCCTTGCAAATCCAATGAATTTCGGTGTGCGAACGGAAACTGCATTCCATCTTCCAATGTCTGTGACGGCCAATTCGATTGCTACAAAACAAAGGAAGATTTTGATGCATCGGATGAACTTGGCTGTGGTCGTTGCCAACATTCAAAAGGTTTCAAGTGCCAAAATGGAAAGGTGTGCGTTCCGAAAGAGAAACTTTATGATACTGAAAATGATTGTGGAGACGGCTCGGATGAATTTGGTTGTGGAGAATGCATTGGGAAAAAGAAAAGGTTTGCCTGTGGTGATGATGATGGATCATGCATTTCTGGCCAAGAGGTTTGCGATGGGACACCAAATTGTCCCAATCGTAATGACGAGCTGAACTGTAAAGACAACACGACATGTCCTGAAGGTCAGATGTACTGTGGCGGGGAAAAACCTAAGGTCAAATGTATCGACAGCTTCAAGAAATGTGATGGAGTTAACGATTGTGGAAACTGTGCTGATGAGACTGCCTGTGATTATTGTGGGACGAACTTTTCATGTGGAGATTTCAAATGTACAGACGCGGTTTGTAACAATCTGGTTGATTGCCAGGACAAATCTGACGAAGATCCTGATCTGTGTAAATTGAAGCCTTTCAATGACAATGGTACTGATTACAAAATTACTCCCTCTTAGTTAGATTCAAAGCAATAAAAGGAATTAAAATCCACATTGATCTCCAGGTCCAGGCCGTCCAGGTGCACCAATTCTGTCAAGCAATGTGACACTGATTCTCATTTCATGCGGAACGCTTTTTGGAGTTCTGTTCTTTGCAATCGTTTCGGTATTATCGTGGAAGGTTTGGAAATTGAGACATTTACAGAATGAGCTGCGGGAAGCAAGTTCAAACAAGATTATTATTGACTGGTCTCAATTAGAAATTAGTTACGTAACGTAGATTATGATGATCATTATTAATTTCGGAAATACCTTCATATAACGCTAATTTATTGTTTATATAATTATGATTTTACAGATTACAATTCTGTGCTTGGCAGTGGCCATTTTGGAATCGTGTATCAAGGAACTTTGAAAATGTCGGATGACTCAAGAATATCCGTGGCTGTTAAACTGTTGAATTCGGATGCAAAACAAGAATACGTGGTTACATTAATTGAAGAATTCAAAATTGTCAAGTTGGCAGGCGAACATGTAAACATTTTAGAATGCTTAGGCACTACGGATATTTTGTCGCGTAAGGTTTACGGTTTCACCGCGAACACCAATATTTAGACAGATAATGATAAATACCCAGAAAAATTATCATATTTTGTTTAATTTTGTCTTAAGATGACTTTGCCGTTGTGTATGAGCTGTGTGAAAATGGAAATTTTAAAGATTTTCTGGAGAATCATTCTAGCTGTTACGTAGAAGATGTGACCGAATGGCAAGTTTTATAGAAAACTTTACTGGTTTTTATATTGTTTCGAAATGTTTTTTTTTTGAAAAATAACATAAGCAAAAACTCCTTTTCAGCCAGCAACCAATACAATGCAATGGCATTTCGTGGAAAACCATACTGGAGATGTGCATCCAAATCTGTCGTGGGATGAAGCATCTACACGAAAACAATGTAATGAACATAAAATTAGTCAAATTAAAAAAAGTCAAGTCAACATCTTCATCACTTGTGTATTAACTTGTAGATTATTCACGGGGATCTGAAACTGCAAAACATTCTTGTCACGCTACATGGGAATGTTAAGGTTGGAGACTTTGGCATTTCGCAACAAGTAGGCATTCCACGTCGGAGAACTCTTTTAATTTACGTCAACTCCATGATTCCACAAGGAGAAAGTGTGAATCCTTCAAGTGATGTTTGGCTCTTTGGAATTTTAATGTGGGACGCATTTTGGATTGTGAAGAATCCTGGACTCGAACTTGATATACAACATGTAAAATATAAGGGACTGTTCCCATGTCCTAGTGGAATGCCATGGAACGTGTATGCATTTCTTATTGCTATATTCATATGATTATGAATAATCAATTGCTACATTCGTGTGGGTACTAGTGAATTTACAATTTTAATCCTTTGTTCTTCAGGTATGCGGTGATGAAAGTATGTTTACAAATAAATCAAGTCAACAGACCAACCGCTGAACTTTTACTAACACATTTGACAAGATGCATGAATGAAGTTCATATTCCTATCCAAGAAACCCCAAACAGCAGCCAATCAATTGATACTAATCCAACCCGGAATGGTCAATACAGAACGTATTCAGAAGCACGAGACATGTGCCATTGTTCTCAAAATACTAGAAATTCGTTGGGCAGTAGCTATTCAATTGTAGGATTTCGACGCGAGAGTGAACCTTACGTACAATATTTAGCAGCACAAACTATGACACCTTTAATGAATACAGAAGACTCAGATAATAATAATGAACACTTTGAAATGACGAGATTAGGTTAAAAAGCATATTAACTCCTGGGTTATTGAGTCCGCTAGGTACTTGTTTTATTAGAAAAGCAAGCGATTTTGGATTTTGTACACAGCACAAAACTACTGACTGAATTATTAAATAAGTGCAAGGAAAGTCGTATTATCGTATTATACTCGTGCTGTTCTGCTACTTTCTTAATGGAACTTAGTCTCCAGACAAGAATCGAAGTCCAGCCGCCAACCCTTCGTTGATGTGTCTCCGAATCCACCTTGAACAGTCTGAGAAGCTGCCACATCCTTTATTGCTGTTATCTTCAAGGCGAAGGGTAGAAGAACGAAGTTGTTCCTTTTCCTTCAATCCTCTCATGATCCATTCATTCTCCAAGATTTTACTTGTGACCATGCGAAATGCAACGTCAACGTTTGATGAGTCTTTAGCAGATGTTTCAATGAATGGCATTCCCAATGCTTCTGCTGTTGACTGTCCAAATGTGTCTGAGACAGTTCGGTCAGTTCGATCTGCTTTGTTTCCTAATAGGATTCGAATTGTGTCCTTTGGCCCATACTCATTTGCAAATTTTACCCAGTTTGGGATGTTTTCTAAAGTACGACTATTTCCAGTGTCGTACACAAAGAAGATTCCTTGTACATCTCTCACACAAGTAGAAATTATGGAGTAAAATGTTTCTTGTCCCGCAGTATCCCACTGAAAAAAGTTGTTCAGTATTTTTACAAAATTGTAATCAAATTGTACAAATTACCGTAATTGTGAAATAATAAACGTACGACTATTAACTGGACGATCTTGCCTCCAAGATTAATTGACTTGCGGACTAAATCCACTCCACGAGTTGCATTCACATTTTCCACAAATGTGTTGTCCTATGCAAAAGAAACATTTTGTCATGATTTTCATTTCAATGTGAAACCAACCAACAGGATTTAATTTAATTGATTTGGAAACATACAGAGAAACGACGCATAAGGCAGGATTTGCCCACTCCGGAATCTCCAAGCAGAACAATTTTGAAACTGTAGTCACTGTAATGTAATTATTATTGCATATGCAATTATTGCAATTAACATTCATGGATCCCAAAGCATCGATTACACATTTCAGACTCACTGTGTCGTAACTGCTGGATAATACGGAATGGAGCTGGTGAAAGTTAATACGGACGATTTCCTAGAATTCCCCGGACTGGAATTAGGATCCAACCCAAACAACTTTGTAAGTTTGTTTGCTTGCAAAGGAATTTCACAGTTCAAAGGGCATCTGCAAAAATTCACAAAAAGCAAAAAAAGGCTATTATACTGTATTGTTTTCCACGCATCCTGAGCAGCAGTCGAATGAGAGTAGAACATATCATTTATCACGTTAACGTTTATCAAGTAGACATGTAGGTTAAGGAAGTTTAAAAAACGATCCAAGGAACATGAACGTAAAACGCAATGACAAAAATGGCAATATTTTTTTTTGCTCAGCAGCTCACCTGGTGATACCACGTGTAAGAATTTTCATGATGCAATTGTTGTGGAAAATATGGCCGCATTTTGCTACAACAAAGTAGTCTCCGTAAACCTCTGTAGTAAACAAAAGCACGCATAAACTTAATTAGGAAATATGGCTTTTCATTGCGTATACGCGTAATTAGTACTATATATTACGCATTAAAGTTAATCCTATGATTTTATATCATTGCTTTTTTTTAACAATTTTTACCTGGTTCGTAGTGAATGCACAAAGGGCAAACTAAGCTGTCTTCCATGATGTCAGGATTTTGTGTCTTCTTATTGTTGCTTTACACAGATTTCAATTAATAGGAACTTAATGTAGGAAACCTATTGACTTCAAATGCTGACTAACTCAACCACACAAGCTGTTTAATGGAAATGACCCAAAGTAGGTTTTTTTTATGTTACGTAGGCAGCCTAAGCTGCCAAGTTAAAAAGTTTTTCTACGCGTATAGCTCCGTCTGAAGTAAACAAGCTGATTGCACTAAAACTTGTTAAAAGACATTAAGTGACGAGAAGGAATGATGTTGATAAGGGAATGCTAAGTCATGGTCGTAAACTAAATGCTAATTAGATTTAGAATTTTTTATACAGTTGAAAGCTGCTGTGGACGTGTGGACCTGTGCAGTTTACGTAAAAGTTATGCTTTTTTACAAAAATTACAGAAATGTATGAAGAACAGTTAAGAAAGAAGGAGAGCTTAGCTGTCTACGTCTATGGGCTTGTGCAGCTAAATTGCAACAATTCTCAATCCTAAAGGCTAGGAAGCAAAAGAGAATGGGCCAACTAGGTTAGGTTGACACCGTATAAGGGTTGAAGTGTTGAAAGAGAGCGAAACAAAGGCCATTTGAGAAGGCGAGCTTTGCAAAAAGATGTACTCATGAGATGATGTGAGACCCACGCGAAAATACGACATTCACTAGCGTTGATGATGTTGGTTTGTTGTGTGTATTCCTCCTTTGATGATGATCATCCGGAAAGATAATAGCGGGAAAGGCCATGATCCTTACACTCCAACGCCTCACTGAATAACTGTATGTTCATGGACATGATGCACGATGATCAGTTGTGATTTGACAAAATTCTTCCGTATTCTTCTTCTGATAGTGAATTATCGTCCTAAATGTCATATGACTTGTTTAACTTGAAAGAATGTTTGGGGCAGAGTGACTCAAAAAAAATCACGTTTTAATAGTTTCAATGAGTGAGTTTTAAGTTTCAGCTTGCTTTTTTACGTTGCTTCGAGAGCGTGTCTCACTGTCTCACATTTTGCAGAGCAGATGCCAAATGCCGATGCCGAATTGCTTGTGGCAAGAAAATGCAACGGTTAGGTTCGATGTCTGAAGGAACTGAATTTGAGAAAAATATGCGAAACAGGCTTGGACTCGGTCCGGTGGCTTTGGCTTCATCCGAAATGTGGTGGCCCAGAATAAAAAAATTGTCTTCCAGCTCAAACGGCTATGAACTGAATGTATATGCTTTCAGTCTTTCGTCGACACTCGTTGAAGCACAAATACGAAAATTGTTCGAAATGTAAAATTGGTCCGTGTGGTTTAGCGGGTCAGGATTTTGGTAGCGGGTGTCACACCGTTAAAAATTCTGAAACGCTAGCCTACGCGTATCACTGTCCACGGTCTTGTCTCCTCTTCTGTTCGTAAAACAAAACGTCAATTTTCTCTCAGTGTGACTCAAAGTGAAATTGAATCTGATTGAAGGACAAATACACAGTCTGACAAGTGTCTTTTGTACCTAGAGACTGACCAACAGGAACTGTTAATTGACAGGAGCACAGTATCTCCTCACCAATGTGAGTGTCAATGGTAAGCTGGAACAGAAAAACAATTTTACTAGTATTAGTTTATATTTTTTAAGTGTTTTTTTCCGTTTCTTCTTCTTCATACAAGAGAGCTGAAGGCTTCGTGGATGAACGATAAGTGTTTTAGATTAGGGGCTAAGTGTTGACACAGGTATGGCCGTATGGCACTTGTGACAAAGTATTAATTGTGGTGTCTTCAGTCAGATTTATCTTCTCCGTAATCCTTCAATGTTACTACGTCGAATAAGTCAGTCTCAAACACATTATCCAATTGCAGAGCGATGTCTCTTTCACTATTAAGATCTGGGCCACGTGCCTCTTAAACATTGGGTCTTGGAGTCGGGATAAGACGATGACTCAAGCCAGTCAAAAATCCTTGACCATCAAATGACAAAATTGATTGACGGGATGCACATGTTACTATCATACGACTCATTTCTCCATTTTTCATGAGTACGAGCGTAAATGCTCTTCTTGAAAACCATAAATCATACAACAATACGCTGTTTAAGCAGTTTATGAAGTATTAATGTAAGGTTTTACGTTTTACTAGCAATATTTTGATTTTCGAATCCCGACTTCCCGACTTTGATCTGCTGAAAAAGGAATGATGGATTTAATTCAGGACGGAAACATAAGACGTTATGAAGTTATGATCCGCATTAAAAATTATGCAATTGTTTCATAGCTCAATGTGGATGAGAACACGTACACGAATAGATTTTGACAGTACTAAGTAGTGCTAATTTTAACTAACGTAATGCAAACGACGGCCCTAACGTTGCATAACATTTAATTTTCGGATTAAAGCTTCTAATTCTCGTCGTTCTGTCGTGTTGAGGATATGACTCAACTAATGGAAGGTGCAAAGATTTCATCCAGATTTTTCAAAAAGAGTAGGATTTTGAAGAAGTGCTATTATTAACTAAAAACTAGGAAAAAGTGCAATATTAAATAACTTACTTTCTGGTAGACTAATTTTGAGAAAGAGTTCACTTCTCTCTCTCAAATGCAAAACCGTGCAGTAGCGGATGTACCCTTCAGAAGTTACCGAATTTTTTGATTAGAAACCTCTTCGGAGTAAAACTGGCAGTCCTCCGCACGTGACGAACAAGACTCATTAGAGAGAAGATGCAAGACGATAGGCTCAACGTTACAATACTTCTCTCTCCTTATAGTAATTCTTTCTTTTTCAAAAAATTTGGGAATCTATGTTGAAAATGCAAAAATTTACAATTTAATGGACTGACTACCCGAAACAGCGTTTGTGTTCACGGCGTACGAAACAAAGAGATAAAAGGTTAGTTTTCATACACTTCTTCTCGCTTGCTCCATGATGTGATGAGTCTGAGTTTGAGAGAGAAGAAGAATTGGCAAAAATCTAGAATGAGTAGTGTTCAGTCTGTGTAGCCCTTACAAATAATGAAACAATAAGGAGTGCTGTATGTTTAACATGGAAAAGACTATCTCTGTTCCATTTCTTAGTTTTCTTTGTTTGAGCGGTTGTGTGCACGGGAAAAGTGAAGAAAAATGTATTAAAATCCGGTTTCTCAGACCGTGATGAAAATCTATGGCCCGTGTATATTTTCTCCCTACTCACCTGCGTGTAATATTCATTCTAAAGTAGTTTTTAAAAGCTAGTGTCTGTACATTTTTAAAGTTGCACTTCCGTAGTATCACTCTCATCCCCGGGTAAATTTTTTCAAATGAAGATATCATAATGGGCAGAATCCATTGTGTTTCATGTCAATGTCTGTTTTTATTCCTTGTGAAGAAGATTCCATTATTTTTGTTCTTCATCCAGGTAGAAACATCATTCCTTATTCACATAAAGCAGAGTCCGAACAGAAGAGTCAGGAAAGTCAACACGTGCACATGTGCCAATCTCATTCTCTTTCTGTCACAATCACAATTGTTACCGATCGTCTAGCCATAGTCAATTAAGCCAATAATCACACTTATACGGTTCACATTCATTTGCATTAATTAATTATTACTGCGTTTCTGTCCATTTTGCTCTCCCCTACACACTAAATTAAGCCAATAATCACACTTATACGGTTCACATTCATTTGCATTAATTAATTATTACTGCGTTTCTGTCCATTTTGCTCTCCCCTACACATTCACTCGCACTGATTTTCATTATGGAACTTTTATCTTTTGTGTGCAATTAATTCGTTCAATTTTTTGTTTCTCCTCCTGTGGATTTTACTGTATTCTGTCAAGGTAAGGAAATCATCATCACACCGTTCTCACGAGAAGATGAGACACACTTAGCTCTAAATGGATACCAGAGGTGCATCTACAGCTAGCTTTGCTTTTGCTGTAAATGCAATCTTTGGTAAAATATTTGGGGCTAAGAATTCGACGAAAACAAAACCTCATTTAAAAAAAAACAGAAGCCAAGAAATTTTGCGTGATGATTAGAAGTGATTGTGAAAGTAAGAAAAAATTTTAAAAGTTATAAATTAAAAAAAAATATGACATCAGAATTGTAATAATCGTATGATTTTCTGAAAATTATAACATAGCATTAAAATGTAATGATTAGATTAACGGAGTAGATATAACGAAGCTAATATGACATGAGTTATTTTTTCATAAGTGTTTGCCTGTGGAGCAACGAACCGATTTTCATCTGAAGGTGCTGTGAAGAATGAATCTTTCATTATATTTTGGCTGGTGAAAACGTTTGTGCCAAATGAGACGTTTCATGAGAAGGTTAAAGATGTCAGCAAGTGAAGACTCGTGTGGAGAAGAGCAGTGCATTCAAAATTGGTGACGAGAGAAAAGATAAAAGGTAATGAACGCACTGTGGGACATAAATCAATCCAGGCAGGCGGGAGCAAGCATCCGTTTTTTGGGCTCCTCTCCAGTTTAGTTCGTTATGTTTTTCTTTTGGCGGAACACTTTACAACACTCCACATAAGGCAAAAAGTCTGGAAGGAACACAGCAGACTGACAAAAGTCCAACCCATTGTTTTTATTAATGTTCTAAAGACTTAACTTCAAGAGCATCTCAAGTGTCTTAAACAGAGACGAAGCACCTGTTGCACTTCCGGCCGTGTGCCGACATTGTGTATGGCTTTATGTGCCTACCTCCAGCTTTTTTGCCTCACTACGTTATAGCTTCGTACTCTCGCAACTAATTGGTTTACCATGTACAAAAGAAGACAAGGCTAGTTTGTTTGCTGCTATGATGGACTTGGTATATTTCTCCTCTCTTCCGTCCCACGCCCCAACGACTCTTCATCGAAAACCTGCCTCTAGTAATCTTCATTATCAAATCTGCAAAATTAAACGGGAGTAAGCTCGTCTGCTGCGGTGTTAATAGACTTCACTTAGCTCCTGCTCTAATTTTTGTTGTCTCGCTTATTTCTGCTGGATGCCATTTGCAAAGGATCTAATGGGTCCAATGACTTTCTACCGGAAGCTGTCAACAACCCGGCGCGGGAGAAAAATCAACTCATCCTTCTTAACTATACTAGTACAGCGCAGCACTCCACAACTATGTTTCATCGTAAACGGAAACAATAAATTCATTCATTTAAGATTTAACTCATTTCATAATAATTCTTGAATTAAATTCATCTTGACAAAATGTTGAACACAACTCAACGGAATTCGAATGGAAGATTTTTGTTCAGGCAGGATAAACAGATCTAATTACACATTCCATCGCTAGCACTTGTGCAAGCTGTAATTACCTCCTTACGTGTTTTAATCGTTGTTGTTTTGGTTTTATTCCTATCCTACACTTATATACACTTGTTCTTATCTTCTCAGAAGCCTGCATAATATGCATTTGAATTTTACTCACTCTTCGCTAACTCTGACTTGTTCAGCACCTGAATTTTCATTTGCATTAGTAAGCAAAAGCAGCCGCACAATAAACCTCTGTATATCTGGAATAACAGAATAATGTTACACGAATAAGGAGATTCATATCTTATTAAGCGCAGGGTCCGACGAAACTCCTATCCTGATTACGATTACTAACATCACTAATAATTATAATTAGACAGAATAGTGTAATACCGCACCATACTAATTAAGGCAATGGAATACATAGGATAATATGGATGTGCCTTTATTTGTGCAGAAAAGTGGATGTTTCTTCTGCTAGCATTGACCTGTTTTGCTATATGAAAGTTTGTCGTGTAATGAAGAAGATACATGCAGATGGAGAATAATTTTGGTAACATTTTAATTTCATCTGCGTTTTGGCATTGCAATTGCAGCTGGATAAGGATAACAGAAAGAAAGGGCTACTGGCTACAGGTGGAAGTTAAGAAAGTAAAAATTGCATTTTATAGTTGTGAACATCGCTGTACCCATCACCATCAACCCAACCCATCAACCCGTCATGAAGAAAAATGTGCAAGTAACCATCTGACTGAATGGTCGACTTTGTTTTGTTGAGTAATGCGAATGCCGGAGAGGGGCAATGAGAGACTCAAATTAAGAATTTTACTAGTGGGACGTGCATAATACAATTTATACAATATAATCAAGGGTTGGAAGTTGGAAAAGGAAAGGATGAAACTGGCTTTTCCTCGGTCCAGTGGCGTTCCTCACTCGCTTCTATCCGAAATCTCGCTTCAGCACTTGGCCTGATAAAAATTTCTCTTCCAGCCCAACGGCAACGAAGTTTCTTCTAGAAGACATGAAATGTGTAGAAGTTACAGGTCGCCAGTGCATACAAAGTTGAACCTTTGGACAACAACATGACCAAACCGTCATCACGTTTCTAAGACCCTTGTGGTTTGGCGTATTTAGAATTTTGACACTTGACAACGGGACGTCCCGTTAAAAATTCTGAAACGCTAGCTCACGCTGGTCAACATTCTGCTTAGGGTTTGGTCATTGTCCAGAGTTCATGGACACATCACGTCCCGTCTACGTTGTTCCATAACATCTTGGTTTTGGCTAGTGTCGCCGTTTGTTTGTGTAAGAGAGTGCCGAGTAACACTGTCCAGTAACATCTCATTGAACTTTGAACCAATTTAAATGGGCAAGTTCGTGGTTCGTGAGTTCAAACGCAGATCTTTTTCCCGTTGGGGAATCTTTTTTTAAGATCAGAACGTGAATATTAAATTAGCACACTGTAAGATTGCAGAAGACTGTGAAATGAAACAATGGGGTTTCACGTTGGTGCATTGTTGCAATCTGCAACTTGTAATGTATATACTGCACTTGTCTGTAATATAAATAAGTGTCATGTCATGATTTTATGGTGAATACTAACTATGTACATTGCCTTGTAGTAAACCAACGTGACATCAACAATTTATGGTGCCAAAAAGTGCGTAATTAGGTGTACCGTGTCTTATTCACATTAATGAAAAAACGCAGATCTTTAATCCCGTTGGGGAATCTTTTTTTAAGATCAGAACGTGAATATTAAATTAGCACACTGTAAGATTGCAGAAGACTGTGAAATGAAACAATTGGGTTTCACGTTGATGCATTGTTGCAATCTGCAACTTGTAATGTATACACTGCACTTGTCTGTAATAGAAATAAGTGTCATGTCATGATTTTCTGGTGAATACTAACTATGTACATTGCCTTGTAATAAACCAACGTGACATCAACAATTTATGGTGCCAAAAAGTGCGTAATTAGGTGTACCGTGTCTTATTCACATTAATGAAATGTGCAATGAGAACTGAGAAGTGTCTAACTTGTTATTCATATTTGACAACCAGTATAACGTCATTACAACCAGGCGCATTAGGCATTACAAAACACAAAATGACAATCTATACATAGCATTAAGCTTTTTTGAGGCTATGTGCTCTCCAAAAGCCGCAATTTGTTGATGACCAGCAAAACCACGACAAGAGGAACAAATTCTGTTCAATGACAAGTGAACCATACTCCGCGTCACGCTAAATGAACAATACTGCAGGACAGTAGAATTTCAGCTCAACTTAAGGTCACTT